>VDFB02373956.1:0-47188 GCA_007258455.2 Sequoia sempervirens | reverse complement strand
ATCCACCAAACCGCAGTCATCCAACACTTTTATTATCCAGTGTAAAACCTATTACAATCTTGCTAATAATCGTGTTTTTCATCATACTGAAATACCCATCCGAACCCCTTTTTACCAAGCTTAGAAGCTTCCAGATTTTCGGGTTCTACCAAATCGGATTTTTCCTTTTTCATTGATTTTTCCCTTTTTCGGTGATCACGCGAAAAAGTAGGAAGAAAAATTTTCTCGGGGGTTGTCGCCCCCGAACCCCCACTCGGGGCCCAGCCCGGCCCCGGACCCCGGCAAGGACAGGGGGTCAAAGTGTATAGTATACCATGGGCTATACAGTATAGCATGATCAGTCGCCACATACCAACAATCTCCCACTTGGAGACTGATCAGGCTCCACACCACCACATAGCTAAATCCCAATCTTTGGGCTTATCAAACTAGTATATGCACACCTACAGGTGCAACCCCTTTCTCCTTGGTCTATGGATCAGAAGCCATCTTTCCTATTGAGGTTGAGCTCCCATAATTGTGAGTGTCACTGAAGAATCTGATAACTGAGGAAGAATATAGAGTGTCTCGACTGAATGAGCTAGAATTCCTAGATGAACATCATCTTGATGCCCTTAATCACTTGCAAGTATATCAAAACTGATTGAAACGGAGCTATAACAAGAGAATCAAATGCTGGTCATTCCACGTAGGAAATCTTGTCTTACACAAAAATCAGAATAATCTTCCAAATCAAGACAACAAAGGAAAGTTTGAGCCTAACTGGTTGGGTCCCTTTATCATCACATCAAGCTATGGATCAAGAGCATACCAACTGTCAACCCCTGAAGGTGAACACTTGTAGGAGCCAATCAACAACTTGCATCTCAAAAAGTTTTATGCCTAATCATGAAGGGTATAAATCATAAAATACAAAAAAAGAAAAAAAGATCAAAATCCAAAAAAATAAGAAAAAGGATTGAAAAAGTAAAGAAAAAAATTCATCCTCTAGTGAAAACCACTTCGGTGGCATTTTGGGCAAGTACCTTGGTGAAAACCTAGAAAACAAGTTCCTTGTGTAAATAAAGCATTTCCATCTATTCTTTGGCTCTTTTGGCCTATCATTCTTTACATCGTCATTCATCCCTCATTTGCGTCCTTATCATGGCTTGTCACTATAAGGTATTGTGAACCCTTTAACACTACTTGGCATATTCCCAAGATCAATTTGTCCTGCCTTTATCAAAGTAGACTAACATGTCACAATGGGGGCATTTCATTATGCTTCACAATCGGGTTCTTGTATATCTTGAGGTCATGGGACATCTTATCAGAAAACACCAAAGACATTCATAAAATATTCTCTAGAAAATCCAAAAACATTTGCAAAATCTTGTAGAGCTAAAATCCAAAAAAAATGGAAAATTGTTAAGGAAAAATCCAAAACATCCAAAAAAAATCAAAATCCCTAAAAAGGTTGAATATCAAAAATCCAAAAAACGAAGTCTCTTTGTCGAACTATGTCGTCTCTGAACTTGAACATAGGCAAGGATATCATTGATGTGCCTCCAAGACACCCTAGGTTAGTCCTTTAGCATTCCATCATAATAAATTGTCATCTTTCATCTATTCATTGTTGGAATCAAGCAACACTGAGAGGGGGGGTGAATCAGTGTTGTGCAATTTTTAGCTTTATTAATTTGATCATTAAAGTGCTAATAACATTCAACCAAAATAAAAATGCATGCACATAAGACAAATAACCACAACACCATAACAAAGGAATTTTTTATGTGGAAACCCTATTAGGGGAAAAACAGCAATGGACATTAATCCACAATATTGTTCTAAGTATACTCAAAAGAAAAGATTACAAGATGAGAATGCACTTGCATTCAGGCACACTACCTAGAGCTCACTGCTCAAAAATTGAAAGGCTTACTTCCTTACAAAAGTTTGGAATACTTCCAAAGAGTATGAACTGATAAAGTAGCATCTACCAATGCCTGATTGCAATTTTGGTTAGGCTCAACAATCGAATTTAAGACCTTCTAACTGATTCTGCTCTTCTGCTATGTTCTGCTTCAATTCACACCAAAAATCCTTAATGCACAAGTGAAACAATGCATAATTTCAATACTGACCTTCTGACATTTGCAACATACATCAACTCACATTGAACACACACTTAAATGATATAATTGATCACTTATATATATCCACCACCAAGAATTCAATCACTACATGTTGGCTTCAACAAAATAAGAAAATATTCACAAACAGTTGGCTCAAATCATCCATAATATTTAATGTGTATCCACAAGAGTCGGCCACAACATAGTGAGGACCCAAACCAAAATGTTCAAACACAAAAATACTTAAACAATAACTCCTCAAATATCCACAACACACCATATTCACCAAGTCGGCCTCCAAATACTGATGAACAAAAAATTAGTTCACTGAACCTTCTAACTTCCACCCAAATTGATATGAGGCACCAAGATTTACAGATAACACGTATTATCCATTGAACAATATTCCCTAAGATCCACAGCATAAAATAATAACATAAAATATGCATATGAATCGAAGAACACAAAGTTACCAAATACTTTGTTCTAACTAAACAGATAACTAATGATATTCAATCTGTCTGCTGGTATGAGAAAATTACAATGCGCAGATTGACTAGCTGACAAGGGTTGCCGTCAATGACAACACCAGAAAACATGTGCAATGTCTCTTGCCAACAATCTCCCCCTTTGTCATTAAAGGCAACACTTAGTGAAAAATGACTAAGTGTCAAATCAGTACCAAAAATACACTGCCACTCAAAACTCCAAAAAGATCTTCATCCATAGCTCAAAACTACAACTCCCCCTTAGATGAATATAAATTTTTCACTGTTCTATTCTCCCCCTTTGACATCAATGGAAAATATGGGGAATCCGTATACAAAAATCCTATAAACAAACAAAAACTTCAAACTTCATATGTACAAACTTTGTTTCAAACAACTTACACAAACTTGAAGATATCTGGAAAATTTGTCTTTAATAAGTTCAAGCTTGTGTCCCAACACTTCTTGAGACTTTCCAGAATAGTTATGTGACCATAAAGTAAGTAAGATTGCACTTTTGCAGCTTCAAGGCTCGCTGGATCACTAACCGCCATAGCATATTGTGCTTCTTTCAAAGCATTGAACATGGTTTCCATCTTTGGACCAATTAGCCCTCTAAGTTCACCAACTCTTTCCACAACTTTTTCATTATCACACTTCAAAATATTTATTTTTTCAAGGATATAACTTGACCTTCTTGTTCTCCAACAGAAATAGTTAAAGGATCAAAAGCATCAAAAATAGCAGCTAACTCTTTCTCATGATCCTTAACCATCTTCTCATTTTCCTCAGTAATTTTTGACAAAGATAAACATGACTTATAAATGCTTCCACCTTTTGACAATGCACTTTGAACATTTTTTGCACAAGTAGCTAATAGAGATTTGTCATCTACTATCAATCATTTCAACCTACTGATCTTCCTAGCATCAAATTCCTTCTGAACTTTAACCAAAGCTGACTTCTCAAGTGACTCAAAATGAGTACTTACCGAATTTATAAGTTTCTTCAGCTCACCAGAGGAAGAACCAAATGGATCCATGACATAAGTAGGAATGATCCTTTCCAAAATGCCAAATGCCAGATTCAATAACTCACTGTCCTCAATGTGAGACTTCATAATTCTTCCCTAGCCTTAGCTTGTGCAAATGATGCGACTTTCATTTTCTAAATTGCGGACAAGGTAGACAAATGAATAGGAGAATCTCCCAACTCAAGATCAAATTCTTCCTTTTTTCTCTTCTAGAAACTTCTTCACTGCCTCTACAGTGTCTCTTTCTTCCACTGGAACTCCCTTGAACTCATTTGGAGCTTCAATTTATCAACTAATACAATTTTGGGAGCTTCAATCTCCATAGGTTCTTCTGTAGTATGTACTTTAGGAGGAATCTAAGTGTCCTCAATTGTAACCTCTTCATTTAGCAAACTAGATGAGATATCTTCCACATGCTCTTCTTCAAAAACAACATCAATTTTGTTCTTTAATAGAATTTTCTTCAGAATGCTTTCTGTTTCTTTTTCTACTTCTTCAGTTTTACCCAACATAAGCTTTTTTATTCTTGTTTTGCTTTTGAACTCTCTTTTTGCTTCTTTTAGAATTGCTTTCATTTCTTCAATAGAAATTACCGGACTTAAATTTTCAAGAACTCATTCTCTCAACTGCTCTTCTTCAATTCTATCATTAACTCTCCTCATCTCCAAAATTTCATACAATTCCTTAGGCAATTGTGTCATTATCTCAACAAGAGTCATATTGAAATTGTTCAAATATTTTATTGTAACCTCCTCAGGGACTCTTTGACCAACAGTATCAAAGGTACCATACACTTCACATAGGGGGTTAATATTTCCATCCTTAATTATACCTCTTTCAACTTCCTCTACTGACATACCTAGTTTTTCAGACTTCATTTTCATCTTCTTTTCTTTCTCCTCTTCACAGGAGGGCTTGACTGTTTTTGTTCTAGGAGTGCTCGTATGCTTTATTTCTCTAACTTCTTCATCATATTTTGTCTCTTCGTCATCTGAAATAGCTTTATACACTCTTGTGATTTTATCCTTCTTCCTTTTACCAGATACCTTAACCTGAGCTTTTGCAGGGGCTAACTTCTTTGCATGACCAGATAGGAGTGTTGAGATCCTTGTTGATCTAGTTTGAGCAGAGGATGCTACCAAACTAGTAGATTTAGTTTTAGCGGGCTCTTTTCCTTTTTCACTTTCAGCTTATTCTCTTTTCCTTCTTGCTTCTATTATAGCTTTTGTGGGTATTCCCATGCTCTCTACAAATACTTCCACTTATTTCCTCACTCTCTAGACTATCATTGGTTTCTTTAGTTGCTCATGGACTTGCATATTTTTCTCTACATATGTTCCAAACCTTTCTTCAAATGAATCCACAGGCTTACTCAATAGATGTTGTGTGTATAGCTCCAAGATCTCTCCTCAACTTCATAACCCATAGGAATAATCCAGATGGTTCTAGGTTTTGCCACTTCCATCAAGCACTAATCAATATTCACCATAAAAAAAATTGTATTCTTATACTTCTCCACAATAGAAGTGGGAATTATTTCCCTTGCCTGCATTTCATTCTGAATTTTTTTGAGATATCCCCAAATTGTAGTTTTATTGGCTTGAAAATCACCAAGGCCAAATAACATGTCTCTAATTTGAACAACAACAGGCTTATCTCTTTGTCAATGCACCTTCCCTACTCCCAGAACTACCCCCATGAAATAAAAGAACAAACATAGCAACAAATTATAGTATTTAAAGGAGTTCTTCTTGTCTTTCTTAATCTTACCAAGATTTTCCATAAGCTAACTTCAAAGCAATTCACACAAATCATACTCTGTATTCTCCTTTACCATTTGATAGGCTGCATATATGGTTGTACCAGATACAAAATTTTCTTGGTTGGAGTGATATATCTTATAACCAATGACCATCGAGGAAAATTTCACACCCACATCAATGATGTTATCAATTGTCATCACTCTTCTATCAAATACAAAACTAGTGGCATCATTGACTATTTGATTTTTCATAGACGTCAAAATCGGCAATCCACCAGAGGAATTTAAACCTGTAACAGCACTTATAGCCTCTTTTGTAATATTGAAGGGTTGATTCAACCACATGAATTCAGAATGAACTCGACTTAAGATGTACCAGACCCATTCATTTTCATCAAACATGGGAAATTTCACAATCTATGTGAATTTATTTTCCTCTATGGTTTTGAATTTCGGCTTAACACAAAAATCCTCTCCAACAATGTGTTTGGAATACAGATTTAGCAATTCTGAGCTTCCTAACCCCTCAATATTGGCATGAATGTATTCCCTAATATCTTCAATGTGCAAAATTCCATACAAAACAAACCAAAATGCACCTAAGGGCTCGGTCTCAACAGACTTGAAAGGATTCCATTTAAACTTTGGACAGGGTCTATTGTTGACTTCAACTAACAATGGAGTAGCCATTTTCACAAATTCATAGTTTTACAAATTTTCCCAAAAAATACCTTTTAGCCGGATTAGGGTTTGAACATCGAATCACCTTCACTCTTGAATTCTCGACTAATTTTGCCAAAGTTTACTTCATAGCTCTTCAAACTTCTTCTCAAAATGCAAAGTGACAAATGAAGGGTAGAAATAACCTTTTATCATTCGCACACCTAACCTTTTTGAGGCAATAAATGATTTTTCCCTGACACATTTTGATACCCTGTTTCCATATACTGTAAAAGATAACTCTTATGCGGACCTTCAATTCTACATAAACTTGTTCAATAGCATTTGTAGATCATCAATAAAACCGTTGAACTCATCCACATCTTGATGTCGATTTCCTGTAGGGGGTTTGAAAGATTTTATTGATAGTTCCCCCTAGGCTAGTGGCCTTAACCTAATTCTTGGAGGAATTACTAGAAGCTAATTCTAGTGCTGGCTCATTTCCTGCAATAGAGGGACTCTTCTTTACTCATGTCTTCTTCATGTACTTCCTGATCTGATCTATAGTGACTTTCCCTTTTCCAATTTCATCATTTTGCATGTTTCTTCCCTAATTTACTGAACCTCTTCTACAGAATCTAGCAATATGACTAGTTTTGTTGCAATTGTAGCACACCATATTTTTTTGTCCAGACTAGTTGTTCCACTGTATCTCTCTTCATCTGCACTGGTTAGCAATATGGCCAAATCTATTGCATGTATAACATCAAACATTCCTATAAAATTTGTTCATCACATTTTTGCATTCATTTGACTTGTGACCATACTTGTTACAATTAAAGAACTAACCAGAGAATGATGGACCATTTGAATTCATTCTACTTCTGCATTGAGTTGCCATATGACCAAATTTATTGCAAACATAACAGATACCATTAAATATTTGAGCATTAGGTTGTCTTACCAGATACCTTCCAGTCTTGTTCATCTGATTTCCTTGTCTGAACCTCCTTTGTCTAGATTCCCTTTGTCCTTGTCTAGATCCGAAACTTTCTCCCTCTTCATACCCAAGACCTCGCTTGTCACCATAAATCCTCTGAATTTTAATTAGTTCATCAAGCTTGGCTGAGCTAATCTTGAACTTCTCCTCGAATTAATTTTTTGTATCAAGTTCATCTTTGAGATCAACAATGTGTTTTTCAATCTCTTCCTCATTATGTTTGGATTGTTCTAACTCAAGTTCCAACTGAATGAATCCATCGGTAAGTCGACTACATTCTTCATATTTCTCTTTCAGGGATTGGGCAAGATTTTCTTCATTTTTCTTCTTGTCTTCAATTTCCTTAGTCATCCTCATTATAATAGATTCCATCTCATGCTTTTGAACTGCATTATCCTTGGCAATATTTTCACATTATTTTGTCTTTTCCTTTAGGGTTTCACTCAGTTGTTCATCTACAATGTGTTTACTGTCTTCCTACTTGATTTTATCATAGAGTTCCCTTCTCTTCTCTCTGGACTTATTGATTTTTTCTTTCAATGACTCAATGAATCTCTCAGCATTCACGAGATTTTCTTGTAATTCCTGAACTTTATATTTTTCCTGATCAAGATCATCTAGGGACACCATAAGTTGTTGAAGATTGCTTGAATCCATTGAAACACTTTCCAAGATCTTTCTCAAGCTTTTAAGCTTCTTCCAAGGAACTGAGCTCTAATACCAATTGTTGGAATCAAGCAATACTGAGAGGGGGGTGAATCAATATTGTGCAATTTTTAACTTTATTAATCTAATCATTAAAGTGTTGATAACATTCAACCATAATAAAAATGCATGCACATAAGATAAATAACCAAAACACTATAATATGGGATTTTTTTACGTGGAAACCCTATTAGGGGAAAAACCATAGTGGAGGTTAATCCACAATATTGTTCTGAGTATACTCAAAAGAAAATATTACAAGATGAGAATGCACTTTCATTCAAGCACACTACTTAGAGCTCACTACTCAAAAATTGAAAGGCTTATTGCCTTATAAAAGTTTGGAATACTTCCAAAGAGTTTGAACTCATAAAGTAGCATCTACCAATGACTGATTACAATTCCAATTAGGCTCAATAATCGAATTCAAGACCTTTTGACTGATTCTACTCTTCTGTTATGTCCTGCTTCAATTCGCACCAAAAATCCTTAATGCACAAGTGAAACTATGCATAATCACTCTACTAACCTTTTGACATTCGCAGCATACATCAACTCACATCGAACACACACCTAAATGATATAATTGATCACTTATATATATCTGCCACCAAGAATTCAATTGCTACATGTCGGCTTCAACAAAATAAGAAAATATTCACAAACAATCAGCTCAAATCATCCATAATATTCAATGCGTATCCACAAGAGTTTCCCACAACATAGTGAGGACCCAAACCAAAATGTTCAAACACAAAAATACTTAAACAATAACTCCTCAAATAACCATGACACACCATATTCACCAAGTCGGCCTCCAAATACTAATGAACAAAAAATTAGTTCACGAAACCTTCTAACTTCCACCCAAATTGATACGAGGCACCAAGATTTACAGATAACATATATTATCCATCGAACAATATTCCCTGAGATTAACAACATAAAGTATGCATATGAATCGAAGAACACGAAGTTACCGGATGCTCTGTTCTAACTAAATAGATAACTACTGATCTTCAATCTGTTTGCCGATATGAGAAAATTGCAATGTGTGGAGCGACTAGCTAACAAGGGTTTCCATCAATAAAAACACCAGAAAACATGTGTAGTGTCTCTTGCCAACATTCATATCCTAGTCTTGTAAACGGGTTGAATCATTTGAACTACGTGGTTTCTCTGTGTATAACGTAGGCAAGGCTAATATTTGATCATCCCTCAAGGCCCCTATGATAGGTCTTTAGGTTAGGTTCTTTTTCAATACTTAGAAAACCCTAAACACCCAAATAACTCTGAGAACTCGTAAAAATCCAAAAACATTCAATTATTCAAACAATGCAAAAACATCCAAATATCTCAAAAAACACAAAAACATTTGAAAATTGAAAATCCAAAAACATTAAAAAACATTCAAAAGACCTAAAAAGCCTCAAAATATCTTGGAAAACCCTAAACAACCTCATCTAATTTGAAAATCATAAAAATTCTCATAAACTTTCAGAAAGACCAAAAACAGCCTCAAAATATTTTCAAAAAAATACCAAAAACATTCAAATATTCTAGAAAAAGAAAAACCCATCCATCCCATCTCGCTTTCACCTGTAATAAAATTTCACCCATAATAAATGATTTCCACCTTCACCCTTTAGCGAAACAAGTAGAAAAAAAGTATAGCAAGTCGTAAAGTGTGAACCTAAAAGTCTAAATCTAAAGTCTAAATCATAGGTAAATGCATCAGTGAAGTTTATAGCAATGATTCATCTTAGCGTCATCATCCCAACATCAAAAAACCCTCTGATCAACATGTCCTAGGATGTATCCTTCCTACGATGGACATCAGTATCAGATATCACTTTAGCTAAACTTAAACTAGGAAAGAGCTATAGATAACACTGACTATTTGTCTTTGATCTTTTCTTATGATTTATCTTAATGACCCATTCTGAGGACCTCTCGATGATGTCTAATAAAACAATTTAGAGAGAAAGGAATGGGGCATCAATCATTATCTTTCATTTGTTGTGCTTGTGGATACTCTTGTACAATAATCTTGGTGCATACTTGCTTAGTTTTTTGTAGGAAGGCCATTTGGAGTATGTTGTTAACTATTGCATATGCTTTGGTCCAATATATTTTAAGCTTCTAACTTGCATTCTAACGACGTTTCTGTATGTCAAGGTGTGAATGATAACTATCATATCTGCTTGTTGAGTCAAAGTCCATTACACTAGATACAACGTTGTCCTGGTTATTAATACCTTGATCCATCATGTCTATGTGTTATATCAAACAATAAGGAACGACGGAAAATCCCAATCCCGAAGTGTGAGCATCCCATCCTACATTTCATCCTACATCTTGCATTGTCTCATCACCATCTCTAATAAAGTCTTGATGGATCAAGGACTTGTTAGATCTTTTTAAGCTATCATCATCAAATGGTCATTCATTCTTTATTCTTCTATCTTCTCTCTGCACTAACCTAGTATCATGATAGTCAACAAAAACATCATTAATGAATCCATCCTGCATCCACAAACCATCATCATACATGCATAGGATAATCATAACATCCATCAGCATAATCATTTGCATATCACATCATACATTTTGCATTATCATTTGAGTTGCGATCAATAATATGGATTTGTTATTCTAAGCATCTTAAATCATTTCATATCATAAGCATTTGCATCCATGCATCCACATGCATACATCTCATCATAAAACATGCATAGAAAATATACAAAAATAAATACCTCCATATCATTTGCATCCATAACATTTGCATATCATAATAATCCATCCATATCATATCATGAAAAGATAATGAAAAAGAACATAACATTGCATCCATCCATATCATGATCATCCATACATGAAATAAAGTGAACACGTCATAGCATGAATCATTTGTATCTATACCATTTGTATCTATATCATATATATATATATATATATATATCAAAAAATGTGTCATGGTACAAAATGTGGATCAGTGTATGTACATCAATCAAAAGTATAATATCCATGAGGCTATCAAAAAGGATCCCATGAATGTATATCAATGATAAAGAATGGGAAAAAATCAAAAAGTGTCTATACATAAGAAAGTTAGCCCTAGTGGCTACTACCCTCTCCAGCCTACCTCTGAGGTTGATCCTCTGCTCAGGGACATGCAGCGTTGCACTGAGAAAAATCTGGCTGACAAAGAGTCGCACTAACATCCTGATAATAATGTTTCCTATAGTATGCAACCTCTATAACAACCTTGTTATACAACCGTGTTAAAATGGTCTGACCATGTGTCGCTGCCACCATCACCTCAATTTGCTGCCACATGGCCACCTCCTAATCCCTCTCTCTTGTGACAGCATGTACCCTTTGTAGCACCTGATCTCTCTTTGTCATCATTGCAACCACCTACTGTCGAGTTTGGTCTCGCTCATTAGTAAGAGCCAAAACCTACTGTGAGTCTGGTTTCGCTCACCAGTCAATGTCTGCACCTGTTGTTGTAGTTGTTGAATCTGTGCATCTCATGCATCTGGTGGTGGTGGTGGTCTTGGCTATGGTTGCACCTATGGTTGAACTTATGGTTGCTATCAAACTAGAGACCCCAAAACCTGGCGTCCTTGTCCCCTGCCTCTAGCTCCCTTGTCTCATGGTCTCCCTCTAGGAGGAGCACTTTCTAGATCTTTAAGTCACTTGGGTGGGATGAACCATGTATCATATGTCAGAGTGGTTGTGCAACTGGATAACCTTGATCATATGCCCAAGGCTTTCCCACAAATTGTCGAAAGCTCTCAATGGCCTATGGAGCCGGAATGGTCGGTCCCCATGTGGGAACCTATCCGGTCGATCTCACAAAAATGGCCCTCTATGCATCATTAGGCCTATCATGTACATCCTCGAACTATTTGGCCGCCCTATCAAGGAGATATCTCTTGATCATCGAATGCTCTTGACCCTGCATGTAACGAGTCTATCTAGAAAATTATAACTACTAAATATCATCAAACCACGATGGAATTTGAAGCCATGGGTGCTAGCAGAAAATTATCATATCATGAATAACCCATCACCAATACAGGAGCCTAATCTATCTAGTGTGCCTCAGAGTAATGGCACCTTGATATTTCCAAATGACGGGATTTTCTGACTCCATGTCTGCCATTTGAGCTATTGGTCGAAGCATGACAATGTGCTCCCATGCCCAAATGTGTAGTAGAGTAACCCCTGCACTGATGGATCTCCCACCACAATAGGAAAAATCATGCAAATCATGGTACAAGGAGGCTAGAATCACAGGCCCCACACAAAAAGAGTCCTTATGTACAACATTTGCTAACAAGCCAAACCCCATCCTGGGCTAAATCCTTTGTCGCGTCTGTTTGGAGCCACAAAACCCGTAATGATGGCTATGATGATCAATCTAAAGGTTGGCACATGACCTATGTATGTCTCCAAATCAATCTGAGATATGACCAAGGAAATCTAATCCATCTCCATCACCTCAAGGCATGCATCGAACCCGACATTGGTTTCATAAATCATGTGATCACCGTGAATAAGCAAACGCAATATCCACCATACATTCTCCAAAGTAATTGTCGCCTCCACTGTCAGAAGGTGGAAGGATAAGGTCTCACTGTGCCATTTCTCACATAGAGCTGTCATTATTTCCAAATTAGTCCTAATCATAGGTGTGTATGCAACATATCATAGGCCAATCTCTCCCAAGTGCTCTTGGCGCAACTCTGAAAGATCACCTAATCTCTCCAAAACCATGGGCCTGTGCTGCCATGACATCAATGGTGGGAAGACCTCCTACATCCATGAAGTGCACAACATCAGGAAATCATCGAAATTTGACATTGTTTGAAATTTTTGGCTCAAAACTCACAATAGTGTCGCTATATTCAAGTTTCAAATAGCGACGCCCGATGCATTTAAAATTTCAAACCGGAAAATGCGTCACCAGATAAGCTGGCATCGCAATTTAGCTTATGGACTGACCTAACCCTAATTTCTAAATCGACATGTGTGTCGCCAAATAAGATCACATCACCATTTAAAATTAGGAACCCTAATCTTAAATCGAGAAGATCATTGCTATATAAATATGTGTTGCTATAAATGATTTGGGCATCGCCGATTTTAGTTTAGGTGTTGCTATATAGTGACACCACCAAAATCTAAATTTTAATGCCTAATAAATACATCAAAATTTCAAATTTCAAATCACATACTGGTGGTCCTGCCCTAGGGAGCCGTTGGAACTCTCAAACTCGATCGAATATTTGCCTAGGAAGCTCTCGGCGTGCCATTTTGTCGGAGGGTCAGAGCTCAAATCGCAAGAATTCCTTAACGTGTGAAGGCACAAATAAATTGAAAATGACCCCTCTTGGCCTATTTAAGCTAGAAAAATAGGGTTTTTTGCCTGAATTTAACCTTGAAGATGGGGTTTATCATCATTTTCACCAATTTTTCCAATCTGGACCTATATTTGTATTGTTTCTTGCATTTTTGGCATTATTCTTGCATCTCAGAGCCTTTCTGAACCCTTGGGGGCAGCTTTTGAACCTTTATTGAGAAATCAACCCAAAATTCAAAATTTATGCCCGATTTCTCAAGGGGGCAAGGAGTTAGCTTTATCCTTTCATTGGGGCATCTAAAAAATAAGAATTTTTTTTTTATTTAGGCAGCAATTTTAATCTAAAAAGTGTTATTCTTTGAACCAAAGCAGCAGGTAGCCAGTATTGGCATGGTGTGATGGTTTATAAGTGGCATTGTTGTTCTTGCCACCAAGGTTCAAACCTCGTTGGGGTGGTATTGTTGAATGGTTGTATTCCGGTTCATAGCTCTGGTCAAAAGCGTTTACCCTTTAAAAAAAAACCAAAGCAGCAAGTACATCACCTCAAAGAGGGGCAAAATGTAGACACTGAAAAATGTCCTAATAAATATCATACATTCAAATCAAATTTATTAACATCATTTCCTCTTTAATCCATCCTCTTTTCGCTTAATCGATTTACTTAGCCTAGCTAATTAATTAATTGCATTGTTTTCATCTATTGGCCTAATTAATTTAATCAGGTTAATTCATCTCTTTTCGCACTAACACTTCATCTAATTAAATTAAATAAATCAAAATATTTAAATTAATTCCCTAAGTCATCTTATTTAATTAAATAAACCTAAGTTATTTAATGAAATATCATTTCATCTCTCTCCCATTTATTAAATCATCTAATTTAATAAATATCTCTTTAATTCTTCTAATCCACTAATTGCATAAATTAAATCTTGTTTAATTAGCAATTAAACTAATTTTCCTCATCCAAAAGGAATATTCTCTCTCCTCCAATAACCTCACTTGGCTTCTCGAACAAGATAAACCTTCAACCTCTTGAGCAAGTTACCTTTGACCTGTGTGAGCGGGTCAAAATGTGTTTTTTGGGGGCAAGTGTGAGCCCTTGATTAACTTTCATTATGCATTCTAATTTGTTGATGAGAATCCATGATCCATGCCTCTCATCCCCTTCATATTGAACCATTGATTAGGATTTTTTTATCTCAACCATT
The DNA here is from genome assembly GCA_007258455.2 of Sequoia sempervirens. Taxonomy (NCBI): domain Eukaryota; kingdom Viridiplantae; phylum Streptophyta; class Pinopsida; order Cupressales; family Cupressaceae; genus Sequoia; species Sequoia sempervirens. The sequence continues at coordinate 32,841 of VDFB02373956.1, read as the reverse complement.
CATTCCTCATTTGCTCTCCTATAAGTAGGTCACTATTTGGAGATAAATGGATCCATCTTTCAATTGCAAACTTATGTTGTTGAATTCACTTTCATTTATACTCTCAATTTACTCATTTATTAGCTTATTTTAGCTCATTTTCCTTGCATAATAGCTTAGAGCATCCATTAATGGCTTCCATGCATCCATCTTAGTTTGTATATGAATTAGGGTTTTCATCTTTTTGAATAATTTTAGTGTAGATTAGCTTAGCAATAGCATAATTAAATCATTTGTAGCATAAAATCATGGTAACTTAGCTTGCATCATGTTCATTTTTAGCATAATCTAGGTTTTCATACACCAATCACAATGGTTTCATCAATTCTTTTCCATAGAATTGACTGAAACAAGCTCACTGATCATGGGATTGGGAAAGGGTCGTCATTCCACATCAACATGACACCAATTCCACAACAGGATAAGTTTAGATGGAATAGAGTAGATGTTTGGAAGCTTTCATAATTTAGTATTTTAGGTTTTGATAAAATGTTTAGTTTCAATTTCATTTGATTGATCTTGTTGAGATTTGAGTATTAATGGCTCCATTATGCTTCGATTCTTCATGGATCAAGCGTAATTCAACCAATACTGATATTTACGCATCATAGTTTAATGCATTGCTTGGTTCCAAAATGTTACAAAACAAACATTCACTATCTTCCTCAAAATTTCAAATACTTTGGCTTAAATATGGATACCTTTTTGAAATAGCCTTGATATTACTGCTTGTCCTAAGGATTTCTATCCTTACAGATTTCTAAATATCTTGACGTATATCTCAATCCATCTTTTCCAAAGACAACATAGGCAATTATGGCTTCAACCTCATCATTTACACAAAATGGACATTGTGAAAGTTATGATGTTTTTGACATAAACATTTAGTTTGAAAACATAATCAAGACAAGTATTTTTGGTAAAGATAAATTGACACAATTGAACCCCGCATGACTATTTGGAGATCGATTATGATCTAGAGGATCTTCATCAAAATATTAAGTTTTTTATTTTCCTCTAGAATCAGCATCATTAGAAAGAGCTCAAAATTTTGACTCCAACGCAACTCAAACGGAGTCAAACTGAGCTACAAAGCTCGAGTTATGCTTGGTCAAACATAGTCAACTTAGGGGCCCATACAAGAAAAATGTCAAAATTCAACATCATCAAAAGTAGTCAAATTTGACATCAATGCAAAGATCTCATCGAGAGCTTTCCAAGAGCATTCGTTTTGCGCAAATTGGAGTCCGTATGAAGGAATTATGGGCAGTCAAAATTTTGGTCAAAATGATGACGTGGCATCACCAAAACTTGACACTTGGTGGGACACATGACATGTGACATGGTAGGAGTAGTGAGTTGGCATAAATAAGGATTAAACCATAATTATTAGAAGAAGAAAAAAAACGCATGGTTTGAAAAAAAATTAAAAAAAAAAAAAAGGATTTAGTGGGATTTGATCCCTTAATCCACGCCTTAAAATCCTCTTTCCTTCCCACTCTTCATGAAAAGGAAAATCCCTCTATATACATAAATCTTTAAATAAGATTTAACTCTCCTAAATATAATAATCCCTATAAATGAGGATTTTAATCCTTTTAAAATTTTAGAAGCCCAAGTTAAGGAGGCTTTAAAATTATATTGGCATCGGTTGGTTTTGATAAAAGTCGAAAACCAAAATCTCTTATTTTTAAACACCCAATTATTTAAAATTTGTAATCCTCCAATTTGTTAAAGAGGTTGAAATAAAACCTCTAAGGCCCGAGAATAACATGTTAAAGAGCTTTAACAAATTATTGAAGATTTGAGGATTATTTTAAGGGGCGGATTATTGTTTTCATATGTGAAAAAAGGGAGATTATGGGAGATTTGTACTTGTATGGGTAATATTGTAAAATCAATTGGTTATTAACCAATTGGGGTAATATTGGTGTATAAAAAGGGGTAGAAGGGTGGGATGGAAGCTAAGTGACGGGAGAAGAAAATTCCTTGGAGAAATTTTACTCAATTTTTATGCTATTCAGGAGGTTGCTCTTGCACACTTTGAAGGAGGGCCTGTCAAATTTCTTTGTAAACCAAGGGGAGATTATGTCAACATGTACTAATTTTTTGGAGAAGTAATTGGATCAATCCACTCATTGGAGAGGGGCCCGGAGACAGTCATTTTTATGACGAACTCCGTTATCAACTTTGTTTGCATCTCTCTCTTTCTCTCATTCTATTTTCATCACTTTATTAAATCCATTATTTTTATTTATGTTCATGTGTTAAATCTATTTAATTAAGTTGGATTTAAAATTGTAGTCATTACACATTCAATGCAATTGTCATAGATCTGTAAAATAGATCAAATTTGGTATCAAAGCTTTGTGTGACTAGTATTGTAGAATTGGATGCTAACACGATCCAGGAAACAATGAGGTGAAGGTGAGCTAGAAGAATACAATTCTGAGATCGAAAAATGAAAGACTTTGCCAACAATGGAAGAAACTGAAGCTGGGAAAATTATTGAGCAAGAGCTTGATGATAAGTCCTTTTAGCGAGCCTTTCTTGACATGAAGGCTATGGTGGAAAAGCTATATGCGGAAAAGAAGAAGCACGAAAAGGGAGATTCTTCAAAGTGAGAAAAGAAGGAAGATTGAAAGGACAAAGGAGGAAAAGATCCATAAGCTCCATCTCCTCCATCTTCCCCTTCTTCTCCATCTTCCCCTTCTTCTTCTTCTTCTCTACTACGGTTAATCCTTTCAAAAGCAAGTCTAAGCCTATTATCAAATTGGATGTAAAATTTGAATTGCCTAAGTACTATGGTGAGTTAAATGTCGAAAAGTTAGATGATTGGATCCAGCAGGTAGAAGTGTATTGTAGGATTCAAGGCCTAACAGAAGATGCTTCTATGATCTAGTTAGCCACTCCATGGTTGGGAGGTACAACTCTCACCTGGTGGGAGAGTAGGACTCAGGAGGAAATTGCTCACCATGGTAAGGTCAATATGACTTGGATGGAATTTTTTGCTGCCCTTAAAAAATAGTTTTATCCTTTAGGTTATATGCAACAATTAACAATGAATTAGCACACCTTTAGGCAAGGTAAGGGTCAGTCTGACCAAGATTACACCCATGAGTTTAGAAAATGGGCTATTGCTTTAAATGTTCCATTGTATACTCAAGATACACTACTTAAGTATATAGGTGGTTTGCATTCTTACCTAAGACATACTATTCTAATGTTAAGTCCTAGTAATTTGGACGAAGTGTCAGTCCAAGCTACTCATTTAGAGTCAAGGGGTAAGAACACTTTCAATGATAATTTCTCAAAGAAACCATCTAAGTCTGAGGGGAAGTCTAAGGGTAAAGAAAAAGACAAAGATAAAGGAAAAGGGAAGAAGACAACTACAATTAAGGAGGGTGATAATCCCACATGCTCCTATTGCAAGAAAGAGGGGAATGATGATTTGAAATGTTGGAAGTTGCATCCTGAATTAAGGCCAAAAAGATACAGAGGTAACAAAGGCAAGCAAAAGAATGCTACAGTGATTCAGCAAGATCTTGGATCCAACCCTGGAGATAAAACTCAGATTGTTGTTGTTGGGGTCCAAGGTAAAGGGAAAGGTATAATTCTCTCTTCTGATTTTAATTTTTCTAATGCAAATGCAAGTACAAGTAAAGTATCTACTCCTAAAGTTGATAAACAACAGAATGAATTGTTTCATATTTGAGTTGTAACTAAGCACACTAAGATCGACACACTATTTGATACGGGTTCTCAAGTCAACTTAATATCTAAAGAGGTGGTAAAAAAACTCAACCTAGCTACAACACCTCATCCAAAGCCATATCCACTTGGATGGGTTTGCAATGATGCTCAACTATAGGTAACAAAACAGTGTAAATTAAAATTTGCTATCACTGCAAACTTTGTTGATGAGGTAGAGGTAGATGTTGTTCCTTTGTGTATTTATGGGCTTGTGTTAGGAAGTCCTTATCTGTATGACAGAAAAGCAATCTTTTATAGGGGGTAGAATAAATATCATCTCTTTAAGGATGGGATAGAATACATTGTACGTGCACACAAAGTTAAGACTAATCTTGCACTAGTTAATACCGATTAGATGAAAAGGTTGGTCAATTCTAGTAAGAACTTTGTATTAATGCTTGTAAAACCCAAAGAGGATAAAAAAGCTAAAGCATTTAAAGGGTGTGATCCAAAGCGTAAAACTAAGATGGTCAAAATAGTTTTTTCTTATGATGACTTATTTCAGGAGCCAAAGGGGTTTCCACCTAAGAGAGAGATACAACATGAAATCTAGTTGCAACAAGATGTGTCTCTTCCAAATATCGGCATGTACCGTTTATCAATTTTGTAGAATGAGGAAATCAAAATGCAAGTTCAAGATTGGTGGAAAAAGGAGTCATCTGTCTTAGTACATCTCCTTGTGGTTCTCCAATTGTGTTGGTTCCAAAGAAAGATGGGTCTTGGAGAATGTGCATTGACTACCGATCCCTAGACAAGATAATAGTAAAGAATAAGTATCCTCTTCCCCATATTGATGATTTACTTGATCAGCTAAAAATTGCAATTTATTTCACTAAGTTAGACTTGCATAGCAGATATCATTAGATAAGAATTGTAGAAAATGACATTTGGAAAACTATATTTAAGACAAAATGGGGACTGTTAGAGTGGTTGGTCATGCCCTTCGGGCTTTGCAATGCATCAGATACATTTATGAGAGTCATCAATGATGTCTTTCACCCTTTTATTGATGATTTTGTCATAGTCTATCTAGATGATATTCTTTTATTCAGACGAACTTAGGAAGATTATGTAATTCATGTAAAGAAAGTTTTTGATGTATTGAGAAAAGAAAAACTCTTTGTAAAGATGTCTAAATGTGAATTCACTAAGACATCCTTAGTGTAATTAGGCTATGTCGTAGGTGGTGGTCAATTGAAGTAGACCCTCCAAAGGTTGAAGTTATTTTAAAATGGCTTAAGCCAAGTACAGTTACTAAAGTCAAAAGTTTCTTAGGTGCAGTTCAGTACTAGAGAAAGTTCATTGCAAACTTCTCCTACATTGCATCACCATTGCACGCATTGACTAGTACAAAGACAACTTTTTAGTGGGGAGGTCCACAAAAAAGGCCTTAAAAACTTTGAAGGAAAAGTTGAGCACAACACTAGTTCTATCTTTACCAGATTTACACCAAACGTTGAGATTAAGAAAGATGCAAGTGGATTTTCCATGGGAGTAATGCTAATGCAAGGAGGTAAACCAATCTGCTATCACTTTGAGACCTTTTTAGGTGTAGTTATTAACTATCCTACTCATGATAAGGAACTTTATGCATTAGTTCAGAGTTTTAAAAAATGGAAACACTACTTAATGGAGAAAGAAACTGTAATCCACATTGATCACCAGCCACTTCAGTATTTCCATTCACAATACAAACTACAACAAAGTAGGAACTTTAGGTGGATGGTTTTTCTTCAACAATTTCATTTTGTAATTAAGTACAAGAAAGGTGCCCATAATAAAGTAGAAGATATGTTGTCTAGGCCACCTATGAATGCTTTGATTATCCTTAAAGGCAGTTCCATGGTACATGAAAGTTTTCAGGAACAATATGCTAATGATGAAGACTTTAAGGAAATCTATTCAGCTCTAATTGTAGGAAAAAATGTGGAAGAGAAAGATTACTATGTGTAGGATAAACTATTGTATCACTTGGGAAATTTATGCATTCCAAAAGATGAACAAGCGTAGTTAATCAAAGAAGCTCACACCTCATTGATTGCGGGACATTTTGGGGTAACAAAAAAAATTACTCAACTACAGAAGTATTGTTATTGGCCTCGTTTGCAAGAAACTATAACTAAGTATATTATAGGTTGTGTCATGTGTATAACAAGTAAACCTAGTAATAGGAAATTGGGGTTGTACACACCTCTACCTGTACCATCCCGTTCATGGGAAAGTGTCTCAATGTAATTTGTTAGGGGGTTACCTATGTCTAGGAAGGGACATGATTACTTGTTTGTAGTAGACGATTGGTTCAGCAAAATGTGTATCTTAATGCCTTGTAAAAAATAGGCCATTGTTGAAATGACAACTCAGATGTACTTTCAATTTGTATCGATTCATTTTGGGTTACCTACTTCTATTGTATCGGATAAAGATTCTTGATTCCTAGGGAATTTTGGTCAGCTTTGTGGGGACTCATGGACACCAGACTGAAGAAGAGTACAACCTTCCATCCACAAACTGACAGACAGACAGAGGTAGTAAATATGATAGTTATGCATATGCTCAGAGGTTATTGTAGCAAACATCCCAAGCTATGGGATGAGAGTCTTCATTATGTGCAACATGCTTACAACCATGTGGCACACTCTTCTACAAAGAGGTCTCCTTTTGAGACTTGTTTCGGTTATGTGCCCAGGACACCAATGGATTTTTCTTTAGGGAAAGACGATGTTGAAGATGGATGCCATGATGTAGAGAAGGCTTTAAAGTTCATCCAGAAAGTCCAAGCAATTCATCAGGCAATGAAAGCATAGTTGGAGAAGAGTCAAGCCAAATACAAGGCTCGACATGATAAGCATCACAGTGATCACCATTTTTAGGTTGGAGACAGATTTTGGTTACATATCAGTAAGGAAAGAATGCAAGGTGAAGGAAGGAAGCTCAAGTCGATTCGGTATGGTCCCTTTGAGATCTTGGAAAAGATCAGAACCAATGCCTTCCACCTTAATCTTCCTCCATACATGCACATATATTCAGTTGTCAATGTTGAGAATCTAAAGTTGTACAAGCCTCCGATGATACTAGATGAAGACAGACATTAAGGTTCCATCAGTTGATGATCTTCCACCAGAGTACATGTCAGAGTTGCTAGAGGATGTTGTCTTAGACAGCAAAATCAGGACTTCACGAAGAGGCGAAGTTGAGTACCTCAGAGTGGGACTGAAGGGGATGAATCTAAGCAAGGAAAGATGGATGGAGATTGGTAAAGTGAGGGAACTTTACCCTCACTTACTTTCTGAGTAACCAGCTTTCGGAGGTCCAAAAGCCCTCCAATGGGGAGGACTGATCTAGAGGATCTTTGTCAAAATTTAAAGTTTCTAATTTTTCTCCAGAATTAACATCATCAAAAAGAGCTTGGAATCCTGACTCCAACACAACTCGAATGGAGTCAAACGGAGCTACAGAGCTCGAGTTATGCTTGGTCAAACTTTAGTCATCTCAAGGGCTCAAACCAAAAAAAGTTCAAAATTCAACATCATCAAAAGTGGTCAAAGTTGACATCAATGCGAAGAACTCATCGAGAGCTTTCCAACAGTGTTCATTTCGCACAAATTGGAGTTCGTATGAAGGAATTATGGGCAGTCAAAGTTTTGGTCAAAATGATGACATGGAATCACCAAAACTTGACACTTGGCGGGACACATGGCATGTGACATGGCAAGAGTAGTGAGTTGGCATAAATAAGGAATAAACCATAATTATTAGAAGAAAAAAAAATGTATGGTTTGAAAATAAAAATAAAGAAAATAATAAGGAGGATATAGTGGGATTTGATCCCTTAATCCATGCCTTAAAATCCTCTTTCCTTCCCACTCTTCATGAAAAGGAAAATCCCTCCGTATACATAAATCTTTAAATAATATTTAATTCTCCTAAATATAATAATCCCTAAAAATGAGGATTTTAATCCTTCTAAGATTTTAGAAGCCATAGTGAAGGAGGCTTAAAATAAACTAATGGCTTTAAAATTATATTGGCGTCAGTTGGTTTTGATAAAAGCCGAAAACTGAAATCTCTTATTTTTAAATTTTCACCCAAATATTTAAAATTTGTAATCCTCCAATTTTTTAAAGAGGTTGAAATAAAACCTCTAAGGCCTGAGAATAACATGTTAAGGAGCTTTAATGAATTATTGAAGATTTGAGGATTATTTTAAGGGGGGGATTATTGTTTTCATATGTAAAAAAAGGTAGATTATGGGAGATTTGTACTTGTATGGGTAATATCGTAAAATCAATTGGTTAGTAACCAATTGGGGTAATATTGGTGTATAAAATGAGGTAGAAGGGTAGGATGGAAGCTAAGTGATGGGAGAAGAAAATTACTTGGAGAAATTTTAATCGATTTTTGTGTTATTCAGGAGGTTGCTCTTGCGCACTTTGAAGGAGGGCTTGTCAAATATCTTTGTAAACCAAGGGGAGATTATGCTGACATGTTGTACTAATTTTTTGGAGAAGTAATTGGATTGTTCCACTCATTGGAGAGGGGCCTGGAGACATAGTCGTTTTTACGACAAACTCCGTTATCAACTATGTTTTCATCTCTCTCGCTTTCTCTCATTTTTTTTCATCACTTTGTTAAATCCATTATTTTTATTTATGTTCATGTGTTAAATCTATTGAATTAAGTTGGATTTAAAATTGTAATCGTTACGCATTCAATGCAATTGTCATAGATCCATAAAATAGATTAGATTGCTCCGATTGAACAACCTAATCTTGAAGGTGCTATCTTTCAACCAAACTTTGAACTCATTAATAGAGAACAAACCGATATCATTAGTAGTTTGAGAAGTTTCACTTTTTTCACAAAAGAAACACCCACTCAGTGGAGAAACACCGCAAACATCTTAGATGAAGAAGAAGAACAAACTGATATTGAGGCTAGAAGGCACATATTACCACCACCCGCATGGCAATAAATATCCTCTTTTCTTCCATAAACTTGAAATTTTCTAAATGATCTCACGTAAAATCAATCTCCCCAAAAGAACGTCTATTGGTCGTCACTTTAAACTTAGGCAACATAGTTCAAAAGAAATCAAAAATCACATTTTGGCACTCTACCAAAACAAAAAAAAGTTGTTAATAAACTTTTTTGAACTCGTACTAAGGAAACATCAAGACATGTATATGTTCTTTATGAGTCAAAACCCTCATCTTTTTTAGGATCAACAACTTTTCTAAATCAATGGGTCTTTAGGATTTGAAAACTTTAGAGGTCTAGCATGTTTCTCACTACCTTGGTCTTTTCAAACAAAGGTTCACCTTAAGTAAACATTGGGTCAAACATTTCATTCATCCCTTCATCAAATTTCATCGTTCACTTCACCAAACATTGCAAAAATTTCAAAAACACCAACATTTTTTGACTTGGGCATCAATCAATCCAAAACCCGAACTTGGCTATTTTGTATGTGAAATGAATCCTTTTCCATGCATTTGGTCGAGTTAGTTATCATCTTTGAACTATTTCATCTTGAAGGTCACGATTCTACCCTAAATATTTACAAGTTCATAAAAAACCTTTATCCTAACATCAAAACATTGAATTCAAGTCAAAATTCTTGTCCTAAAATGTTTGCAAAGATCACTCTCCACATCACCCACCTTTTCATCCCCCAATATCATTGTTGCTCCAAAAATTCTTAGAGAATCCTTTTTTTCTAGATTTGAGTCAACTAGGGAGTTCAAACATTACAAATCTCAACACAACTCCCCCAAAGGTGACACAAAATTTATGGTAGAGACAAGATCACAACACAAGAGAATAATGGAGAAAAGAAAAGTAACATTCACCTCAAGTGATCGAAATCCTCTAGAATTTGATCTGAGAAGTCAAGTCACCCCATCACAGAAACACTCATCTCCATCAAGACCATATGAGATAGAAGACATTACAAACAATCTATTTCAACTCACTAGGGAGGAAATCATGGAATGCCAAGCCTTTGAAAATGTAGCACCTATTTACCCATCATTTTTTTCACAAAACATCACACAAGGCTTCACAACTCCATCACTAGGGCTAACTCAAACATATACTCCCAGTCTTGCAACAAGCCTTACTAAGGACTTTGGCCATACTCTTCCATTTGAAAGCAACACACTTGTGGGTACCCTTGATACCAATCCTCCATCCCAAACAACCACTTGGACACCTACCTTTGGTGCTCCTCCCATCCTAAAGATCCTAAACAACCATATAAACCTCTCAAACTTCATTACTCCACCATGACCTCCACATATCAGGGACATCCCTCTTCATCCCTACCCATGAGTACCACAAGTGTTCCCACCATAATACAAAGTACTATGGACCAAGTGTCTCAAAATAGCAAAAAGGGCATGTCAATACTACACCACAGAGTCAACCATTAATGCAAATAGGGACATCTTTACCCAATCCTCCCATTGGTTCATTTGTACCTTTTTTTCACAAAGTATATCCACCTCATCTACTATCAACCCATCTCAGAACAATCACTTGGTCACAAATCCCCCCAACCTAGGTAAAACCTTGTTTACATCTCTAGCACAAGGAAATCCTCAAGACATGGGACAAGGGAATCTTCTTAATCAATGGACTCAAGGTCCTAGTGTGTCATTTCCATCACAAAATCTAATGCACCATCCTTATTTTTTTCCACGGTCCCCTTTACCATGCAAAATCAAGTGAGACCTCAAGCATACATTCCTCCACCTCGATCCACCATCTTACAAGGGATGTTAAATCAAGGGAACCCTCCACCTCTCATCAAAAATACACTACCCACTCAAAACATCAACACTCACAATCCACCTCATATATCCCAACAACCACCTAATCCTACATTGCAAGTGCATGCCCTAGCTTTACAACAAGCACAAGAAGCTTATCAACAAGCCATCTAATAGCAGCAACAACAACAAGCATCCCTAGTAGTCCAATAGCAGCAACAACAACAAGCATCCCTAGCAGTCCAATAGCAGCAACAACAACAAGCAGCCCTAGTAGCCCAACAATAGCAACAACAACAAGCAGCTTTAGCAACACAACAAGTAGCACAACGACAACATCAACAACAAGAAGTAGCCTTAGCAGCACAACAAGCATCCTTAGACCAACAACAACATTAAGCTCATCAAGTAGCTTTAGCATCACAATAACAACAACAAGCCCTTGTGGCACAACAACAACAACAACAAGCCCTCATGGTGCAACAACAACAATAGGCCCAATAGTAATCCCTAGTGGCACAACAACAACAACAAGCATTACTAGCTCAACAATATTCCCAACAACAACAACCAAGTTCCTACTATAATCCTCAACAAAACATCGTCAATAAAAAAACATGAGGAACATATACATCGACACCGCAATCACCCTCACAGTCTCACACTACCATACACTCCATACAACACCTTATCATATCAAAATCCCGCATACAACTCATCCATCATCCCACCATATGTTCCACCACCAAACCATCAAGACGATCTAGCATCACAATTTAAAGTGTTATCTCAAGAAATGTAGGACCTTTGGATGGGAAAGACAAGGAATCCACATACACATAATATATGTTGTTATCCATTTGATTGAAACATAGCAATGGTTCCCTTCCCTCCCAGATTTGAAATTCCCAAATTTGATAAATACAAAGGGGGAGGAAGTCCTATGGACCATGTCAAAGAATTTAACGTCATGTTTATGGAGGTGGCCTACAATGATTCTTATTTAATGCACCTCCTCCCTCGAAGTTTAATAGTTCTTGCCATGGATCGGTTTTCTCACTTACCCCTCAGCATACAACTTTCCAAGAAATTACCGATAAATTCATCAATCACTTCTCCTTGAAAATTGATATGGATGTAAATCTAGAGGAATTGTACACTCTAAGGAAAAGAAAAGGGGAACCTTTCTCTAATTTCTTACAATGGTGGAGACAAAGAGCTAGTAAGAGCAAATAGCCTCTTCCTAATGAACAACAAGTGGGAACCATCATAGAAAATTTAGACCCCAATCTATCTTTTCACTTGAAAATGTAGTGCATCACATCTTATGACGAGCTTTTCCCTAGAGCCCTTAACATCAAAAGAGCTCTAATCTCATAGGGGAATACTCAAGCTTACAAAGATCATCACCCATCAACTAGTTCAAATGATAAACCTCATGTCTAGGCTAAGACCAAGAATGTAATAAATGATGGTGTGGTAGATGCTAAGGTGGTCCTAAGTGCTCCTAATCCCAACAAAAATCAAGTTGCTAAGATTCAACCAATGGTTTAGCAAACAACACCTCCTCAGAATAATCAAATCAACAACACCGACATGCAACAAAGGTGAACTACCAACAAGAACAATATCCAAAATGCAAGTACACACAATTATCTGAACCTATCGAAACCATCATGAAGAAGTTGGTAGAGTTGAATCTAATAACACTTCCTAACTTTGAAAACTACCAAGAACCACAAGAGAAACCATCCTGGTACAATGAGAACGATCTCTATGACTTTCACAAAATCAAAGGACATAAAATGGAAAACTGCATGAGACTCAAGAATATCATCCAAGATCTCATAGACAACAACACCATATCTATTGAAGTACAAGTTGGGAATTAGGATCTTAAGATATACAGGAACCCTATGCAAGATCATAACAAAGCGAACAATATCAGAAAAGCTAAGGATTACACCAATGTACAACATACCTATTCCAATGTTGTCGCTTCTACGATAGTGTCATCACTATCATCATCATCAAAGGATCTAGTGCGGAGTGTCGAGTCACCACACAATGTGGAAAAATTACTGTCCAAGGATTCCCATCTCAATCTAGGGCACAACCTCCTATTCCAACATCAAATCCTAGCAAGTACAATCTCATAGATCGGCTTAAGAAGACCCCACACAAATATCAATCTTAGAGCTATTAAGGCTATCCCTCGCACATAGGGAAATATTAGAGAAAGCTTTGTCTAATTCATCCATCCCCAAGGATATTGACACTGATCAATTTCAATATATGGTGGGGCATATCACTAATCATCTTCTCACCTTCTCAGAACAAGACCTACCATCACAACCATCTCATAACTGTGCTTTACACCTTGAGGTTATCATTCATAAAAACAAGGTCAAAAGAGTCGTAGTAGATGGAGTTGTTGGTCTAAACATTTGTACCCTTTAGTTGATCAAGAACCTAGGCTATTCAAAGGATGCTATTGAGAAAGCAAAGAGTACCACCATCAAAGCATATGACAACCAAAAGCGGGTATCACAAGGCATCATTGTACTACCCATCCAAGTGGGACCTCTTATTGCCAAAACTATATGCCAAGTGTTAGATTTTGATCTTCCCTATAAAATCCTACTTGGTCGACCATGGATCCATGCCTTAAAAGCTATAGCCTTGACCTATCATCAATTTTTAAAGTTTCCTTTTGAGGGTAGAGAAATTACCATCCATGGAGATCTTGAGCCTTTTTACTATTACAAAAATATTGAGGCAAAGTTCTATAAAATCCACCAGATACCCAAGAATGATGAAGGGCCTACACCTTCCCCTTTATTTGTTGACCAATCATCCCTTGCATCTTCCTCTGAAACAAAAGCACTCATTGTGCAGAGCATACTCGGCATCAAAGCAATGATCCAGGATGATGGTTGTGGGAACTATAAACTAATGAAAAATATTGAGGCCAATTTCTATAAAATCCCCCAGATACCCAAGAATGATGAAGGGCCTACACCTTCCCCCTCATTTGTTGACCAATCATCCCTCGCATCTTCCTCTGAAACAAAAGCACTCATTGTGCAGAGCATACTCAACATCAAAGCAGTGATCCAAGATGATGGTTGTGAGAGCTACCTGTTTCTCCTCAATCTCATGGGAAACCCACATCTAGCGAAAAAGAGTCTAAAACAATCAAGATGGAAGCTACTAACTTCACCAAGTGGGGGATTTGAATCAAGAAGATGTCAATGAGGATGATATCTCCAAACTCCTCTATCAAGATGAATGACCTTTCCCTGCCCTTCCCATGAAATATGATAACAAAGGCTTATAGTTGATGAAGGTAATGGGCTATAACAAGAATGAGAAGCTGGGACAAAATGATAATGGTTTACTACAACCCATCATTCTTGGGAAATGACTAAAAAATCTTTTCCTTGGTTGTACTACTAGCAAGGTCAGCCTTATCGGAAAAGGTACTTTCGTTAAATGGGTTGAGGCTTCCTCTTGGTTACATCACATGATACAACCTTAGATGACTTTCCCCTTGATTTTTTTGACCTATTTTAGAATAACTCCCTCTTCATGATATCCATAACATACTTCACTCTGAGTGATCAACCAACTGAAATATGCCTACTCTACCCTCAACTAATTGACATGAACCAACAAGGACTACCGATTCTTGATTTATTCAAAAATGATGAAGCGGTCTCATAATTCATGGGACTCCATGACAAACTACCATGGGTAGATCAAAAAGTAGGTTTCGATATAGAGCTAGATATAGAGGTGTACTATGGGGGGACAATTGAATCCTTCATTCACAAAATTGATGAAATGCAACTAACATGAAGATATTTGAGTGAAAAACACATTGTGGCACTCTTAGATCCTAAAATAGTAAAAACAAAGGATGCATTCGAAGGTGAAAACCTATCTAAGGCACCCAAGGATGAGGGATTACATCTCCCCCTTAGTGCAATACATTTGAAAAAGTCAGCAGTGCTAGGAGTAAAGGTCACTCTAGTTAATGTGGGAACAGAAGAAGCACCCAAGATCACTTTCTATACCAAATCCCTATTAGATGAAGAATAGAAGAACCTAGAAACATTCCTGAAATAGACAAGAGCTAACTTTGCATGGTCATACACAGATATGCCAGGGCTCGATCCAAAAGTAGTTGTTAATCAGTTAGCAGTCTATCTTGAAGCCAAGCCAGTCATGCAAAAATCAATGAAGATGCACCCTCAAATAGCACTCTTGGTCAAAATAGAGTTACAAAAGCTTCTTGGCGTTGGATTCATCTAACCGATAAACTATCTTGAGTGGGTTTCAAACAGGGTACTAGTCTCAAAGCCCATTGGGGGCATTATAATCTGTACAGATTTCATAGACTTAAACAAGATGTTTCGAAAGGATGACTTCCCTCTTCCTAACATCGACCTCATTATGGACTTAATAGTTGGGCATGAAATGTTGTCACTCATGGATGGTTTTTCAGGTTATAATCAAATTATGATCGCTAAGGAGGATCAACAAAAAATTGCATTCACTTTTCCATAGGGAACATATTATTGGAATGTGATGCCAGTCAGGTTAAAGAGCGCAGGAGCAACCTATCAGAGAGAAATGACCCTCATCTTTCATGGCATGATCCACAAAATAGTTGAATATTATGTTGATGATATTTTGGAAAAATCAAAGAAAATAATTGAGCACATAGGAGTCTTAGGACCCATCTTCGACAGGCTTGAAGAGTATAAGGTACGACTGAATCAAAAAAAGTGTCTTTGGGGTTACATCAGGAAAACTTCTTGGCTATATCATCTCACAAAGAGGGATATAAATTTGTCCAACAAAGGAAAAATCCATCCTCGACATGGAACCACTGCAAACACTGAACTAGATGAGATGATTACAAGGAAGATTGCAGTATATCAGAAGGTTAATAGCACAACTATTAGATAAGATCCACCCCTTTTTGCATCTTTTCCATGAAGGAATAACCTACAAGTGGGATGAGAAATATGAGAAATCTTTCCAACAAATAAAAGAATACCTATTAACACCTCCAGTGCCCATGCCTCCAATACCAAGAAAACCATTGATCTTATATATCTCAACAACATCAATAGCACTAGGAGTTCTTTTGGCACAATATGATGAAAACGTAAAGGAAAGTGCTATCTATTACATCAATAGGACCTTGGTGGGATATGAAATGAAATATTCACCCATTGAGAAGGCATGTTTAACAGTAGTTTTTTCTTCACAAAAATTTAGACACTACATGTTTTCACATCAAATCAAACTCATTACAAAGATCAACCCATTGAAATAATGTTATCCAAAGCAACTCTCACTGGGCGAATGGCCAAATGGGTAATGATCTTAACCGAATTCAACATAAAGTATGTGGAGCGTAAGGAAATCAAAGGACAAGTGATCACAAACCAACTAGCAGAGGCACCTATTTATCCAGAGAACCAATTAATATCTGAGTTCCTTGATGAATCAGTGTTCCTTATCAATCTGACAGCTTAGTGGAAGATGTACTTTGATGGATCATTCACCCAACATGGATCTAGAGTGGGTATTATTTTCATCACCCCTTGTTGTGATTGCATTCTAA
Source organism: Sequoia sempervirens (assembly GCA_007258455.2). Classification (NCBI taxonomy): domain Eukaryota; kingdom Viridiplantae; phylum Streptophyta; class Pinopsida; order Cupressales; family Cupressaceae; genus Sequoia; species Sequoia sempervirens. The sequence continues at coordinate 16,638 of VDFB02373956.1, read as the reverse complement.
ATTCATAGAAGCTATCATTTCCCTGTACCAACAATATTACTGGGTACGAAGCTCTAATCATAGGTCTAAGGGTAGCGGTTCAGGGGCAGATACAAGAGATGAAATTCTATGGAGACTCACAGTTGGTTATTAACCAAGTCAATGGTGACTATCAAACTAAGGATGACAAGCTTACCCCTTACAAAAAGATGGTGGAGAATCTCAAGGACCTTTTCACTGACATAAATTTTGAGCAGATTCCTTGCATAAACAATAGAGCAGTAGATGCCATAGCAACAATCGGATCATTGTTAGACATGCCAAACAACGTCCTTCAATGTGAATTCTTGGTAGAACAACTTCTCGTATCGACTTTCAAAATCCCTGAATCTGAATTCATGTGTGCCATTGTCCATCCTAGATCCCCATGGTATCATGACATATTTACCTACCTTAGTAGATGAATCCTCCCATTCGATATCACATCCAACCTTAAAAAGACCTTTGTCAAAAGGCATCCCGATTCGTGATCCTAGGTGATACCATTTACCGTTGAAGCATTGAAGGGACATTACTATGATGTCTTAACCAAGAGAAATCCTTGACCGCTTTAACAGAAGTACATGATGGCATGTGTGGATCCCATTCTAGTGGTATGATATTAGATAAGAAACTATTGAGGACGAGGTACTGCTGGCCAACCATGTAAAGAGAAGCTCACCAGTATGTGCATAAGTGTATCCAGTGTCAATAGCATGGAGATCTAATTTATGCTCTGGCTCAGGAGTTGCAACTAATGCTCACACCTTGGCCTTTCTCATAGTGGGGACTTGACCTCATAGGAAAGATCACTCCAATCTCATCCAATGGCCACAATTTTATCATAACAGCCACTCAGTACTTTACCAAGTGGTTTGAAGCCATTCCTATGACCTACATAATGGGGAAGAAAATTGCTAAATTTCTCCCGAATTACCTAATGTGTTGTTATGGTGTTCCAAAAATCATAATCTCAGACAATAGAACACCCTTCAATAATCAGGATGTGAAAGAGCTATGTCAAATATTTAACATCCAACATCGATTCTCTACCCCATATTATCCCCAAGGAAATGGTCAAGCTGAGGCTACAAACAAAACAACCTGAAAATCCTAAAGAAAACAATCGATGAAGTTGGTCGTGACTGGCATTTGCAATTGAATCCTGCTCTTTGGGCCTATCGAACCAATATTCACACACCAACAAGTGCAACCCCTTTCTCCTTGGTCTATGGATCATAAGCCATTCTACCTATTGAGGTTGAGCTCCCACCACTACAAATGTCACTACATAACCTGATCATCAATGTAGAATATAGAGTATCTTGACTAAATGAGCTAGAATTCCTTGAGCGTCGCCTTGACGCTCTTAATCACTTTCAAGTATATCAAAACCAACTAAAACTAAGCTATAACAAGAATATTGAATGTTGGTCTTTATAGGTAGGGGATCTTGTCTTAAGGCAGAATCAGAAGAATCTATTAGATCAGGACAATAAAGGAAAGTTTGAGCCTAACTGGTTGGGTCCCTTTGTCGTCACAGCAAGCTATGGATCAGGAGCATATCAATTGTCAATGCCAAAAGGTGAACCCTTGCAAGAGCCAACTAATAGCTTACATCTTAAAAAATTTCATGCCTATTCTTGAAGGGTGTAAAATCTAAAAATACAAAAAAATGATCAAAATCCAAAAAAAATGAGAAAAAGGATTAAAAAATTCATCGTCTAATGAAAACCACTTTGGTGGTCCTTTGGGAAAGTACCTTGGTGAAAACCTGGAAAACAGGTGCCTCACATAAATCAAGCACCTCCATCTTTTATTTGGCTATTTATCCTTTATCCTACCATTCCTACCATCACCCTCCATCCATCACCTCATTCATCCTATTTATCCCACCATCCATATGCGTCTTTATCATAGCTTGATGTTGCAAAGTATCACATCCCCTTAGTACTACTTGGCACATTTTGAATGTCATTTTGTCATGCCTGTATCGAAGTGGTCTATCATATCACACTGGGGGAAATTCGTTATGGATCATATTGGGTTCTTGTATATCCTGGGATCATTGAAAATCTCATCAAAAATCCAAAAACATTCCTAACTTCATTGAAAATCTAAAAACATTTGCAAAATCTTGTATAGTTGAAAATCCAAAAACATCCAAATCTTGTATATCCAAAAAATCCAAAAAAAATGCAAAATCTTGTATAGCCAAAAATCCAAAAAAATTAGAAAATTGTAAATTCAAAATCCAAAACACATCAAAAACCCTAAAAAGGTCAAACATCAAAAATCCAAAAATAGTACCTTGTCAAACTACGTCATCTTTGAGCTTGAACATAGGCAAGGCCATCATTAATGTGCCTCTGAGACACCCTAGGTCAATCCTTTAAGATTCTATCATAATAAACTAGCATTCCATCAATTGTTAATATCTCATCTTTAAATAAGTCGAGTCAGTCAAAATACATGGTCTCTGCGTGTATAATGTAGGCAATGCTTATCTTTGATCAGACCCCAAGGCCCTAGGATAGGTCTTTTAGGTTAGGTTCTTGGTCAAAACTCTTAGAAAACCCCTAAACATTTAGATAACAAAAAATACCAAAAATAGTTGGAAACTCATAAAATACAAAAACACTCAAAAAACATTCAAAATACCTAAACAACATCAAAACAACCTCAAATAACTGAAAACCATATACATTCGCATAAACTTTCAAAAGACCAAAAACAACCTCAAAACATTTACAAAACACCAAAAACATTGAAATATTCAAGGAAAATAAAAAACCACCCATCCCATCTTGCTTTCACCCACAATAACCCTCCATTCATAATAAATTGATCGCCACCTTCAACCTTTGGCAAGAAAATATAAAGCAAGTACAACAAGTTGTAAAGTGAGAACCTAGTTTTTAAAATCTAAAGTCTAAATCATAGGTAAATGTGTAAGTGAAGTTTATATCCATGGCTTATCATTAGCATCATCATTCTACATCAAACCATCTGATCAACATGTCCTAGGATGTATCCTTCTTGCGATGAATATCAGTATCAGAAATCACCTTAGCTAAAATAAACTGGCAAGAGATAGAGATAAAACTGACTATTTGTCTTTGATCTTTTCTTACGATTTATCTTAATGACCCATTCCAAGGACCTCTCGATGATGTCTATCTAAAAATATTTAGAGAGAAAGGAATGGGGCATCGATCATTATCTTTCATTTGTTGTGCTTGTGGGTATTCTTGTAAAATAATCTTGGCACATACTTGCTTAGTTGTGTGTGTAGGAAGGTTGTTTGGAGTACATTTTTTACTATTGCATATGCTTTGGTCCAATATATTCTAAGTTTCTAACTTACATTCCAATGAGGTTTTCGTATGTCAAGATGTGAAAAAGAACTATCCTATTTGTTTGCAGAGTCAAAGTCCATTACACTAGATACAATGTCGTCCTAGTTATCAATACCTTGATGCATTGTGCCTATGTGTTATATCAAACAATAAGGAACGACAGAAAATTCCAATCCCAAGATTTGATCAAATCATCATCATGCATCTCTCATCACCATCTCTAATGAAGTATCGATGGATCATATACTTTTTGGATCTTTTGAAGAAATCATTAAAATCAATGGCCATTCATCTTGTTTCTTCTATCTTCTCTCCACGCTAACCTGGTATCATGATAGTAAAAAAAAACATCATTAATACATCCATCCTATATCCACAAACCATCATCATGCATACATTTTGCATAATCATAGCATATCATGAAACATCCATCCTGCATCCACAAACCATCCACATGCATACATCATCACATCATAAATTGCATAGAACATACAAAAAAATAAATGCATCCATAACATTTGCATATCATATCATCCATCCCATGGCATATCATGAAAAGATAATGAAAACAAATACAACATTGCATCCATTCCATATCATTACATCACATATCACTACATATCATCTCATATCACATAGGCATAAATAAAGTGCATCCATACATGATAAAATATAAGCATGTCAGACCTCACATCATATGCATCCATACAATCATAAGCATGAAATAAGATGAACACATCATATCGAATCTATATCAATATCATATATATATCAAAAAATCATGACTATCATGGTACAATATTTGAATCAGCGTATGTTTATCAATCATAAATACAATATCCACAAGGCTATCAAAAAGGAGTTAATCTAGGATTACATGTCCCCACATGGGTACCTCTCAAGCCGATCTGGAAAAGATGGCCCTGTATGCATCATTTGGCCTATCCTCTTCCTCAGCAAACTATCGGGCCACCCTGTCTGGAAGATACCTCTCTATAATCATGTGCTCTTGACCCTACATATACCGGGTTTTTCTAGCAAAGAAGAGTTATTGTACATCGTCATACCACACCGGCATCTATAGCCAAGGTTTCCATCTAAATACTATCATATCATCAATAACTCAACACTAGTACAAAATCCCAAGCTGCCCAATGTGTTGTAAAGTAATGGCACCTCTGTATCATAAGACCACAAGATCATCTAGCACTACATCAGCCATTTAGACGATCGATCGAAGCACAACAATGTGCTCCCAAGCCGAAGTGTCTAGCAAGGTAACCCCCATACTGATAGCTCGTCCATCACAATAGATGAATTCATGCATATCATGATACAATTAGGCCAACATCATTGGCCCCCATGCAAACAGTTTCCTCTTGTAGAGCATCTGATGCCATGCCAAGCCCCATCCTAGGTCGAATCCTCTGCTCCATTAGTTTGGAGCGACCAAACCAAAAATAATGGTTGTAACTATCAATCAAAACTGGGCACTTGACCTTTATACATCTCAAGGTCAATCTGTGAAGCAACTAGAATGATGTCCTCAATCTCCATAACCTCGTGGCAAGCATCGTATCGGGCTTCAACATCGTATATCACACACTTGCCATGTATCGACAAACATGGTATCCGCAATACATCCTCTAATGTCACTGTTGCCTTACTTTTAGGAAGGTGGAATGACAAAGTCTCACTATTCCATCACTTGCACAACTCGGTCATCATAGCCAGATGTGTCCAAATGATGGGCATGTATGCAACGTATAATAGGCCAATCTCCCCCAGGTGCTCCTAGCGCAACTTAGATAAATCACCAAGTCTCTCCAAAACTATGGATTGGTGCACATCAGACATTAAGGGTGGAATGACCTCCTACAGCCACGAAGCACACAGTGTCAAAATTTAAAAAAAAATGACTCAATTTGGAATTTTCAGCTCCAAAATGATAATAGCATCACTATTTTTGAAATTCCAAATTGTGACACCCAAAGGCATTCAAAATGCAAATTTCAAATCGCATTGCCAGAAACATGTGTCACGATTTAAACTTTGGAAACCCTAACCCTAATTTTCAAATCAAGAAATGTGTCGCTATAAACATATGCATCGCAATTTAAAATTGGAAACCCTGATTCTAAATTGCAAACTATGTCGCAATACACATATGTGTCACTAAAACTCATTTTAGCATCACCGAATCTAAAATTAGTGTCACTATATAGCAATGTCACCAAAGTTTAAAATTTAAAGCGCAATAAATGCATCAAAAAGTCAAATTTCAAATCAAGTTTCAAATCACATATTGGTGGTCCTAACCTTGGAAGCCGCTGGAACTCTCGAACCCAGTCGGAAATGTGTCGTGGGAGCTCGTCATGCCATTTTGTCAAAGGGTTAGAACTGAATTTGCAAGAATTCCTTAAGGTCTAAATGCACAAATGAATTGAAAGTGACCCTTACCTATTTATGCTAGAAAATTAGGGTTTTTTCCCTAATTTAACCTTGGAGCTAGGGTTTATTATCATTTTCACCAATTTTTCCAATTAGAACCTTATTTTGCATCATTTTTTTCTTTTTTAGCATACTTCTTGCATCCTGAATCATTTCTGGTCCCTCGGGGAAACTTTTCATCTTTGTTGAGAAATCAACCCAAAATTCAAATTTTCCACCTGATTGCTTGAGGGGGCAGGGAATCAACTTAATCCTTCTGCTAGGGCATCTGAAAAAAAAAAAATACTGTTTTATTTGAGCAGCAGTTTTTAATCTAAAGATCATTAGTCTTTGAACTGAAGCAGCAGGTACCTCGCTTCAAAGAGGGGCAAAATGTAGACACTAAAAAAATGTCTTGAATGATATCATACACTCGAATCAGGTATACTAACATCATTTCCTCTAAAACACATCCTCTTTTCACTTAATTAATTAAATTATCCTAGCTATTTAATTCATTGCATCATTCACATCTATTAACCTAATTAATTTAATCAAGTTAATTCACCCCCCTTTTTCATGCTAACATTTCATCTCATTAAATTAAATAAATCAAATTATTTAATTTGATTCCCTAAGTCTTCTCATTTAATTAAATAATGCTAAGTTATTTAATTAAATGTCATTTCACCTTTCCCCATTCATTAAATCATTTAATTTAATGAACATCACTTTATTCTTCTAATCCCTTAATTGCATGATTAAAACCTTGTTTAAATTAGAAATTATCTAATTAATCTATTTCCTCCCACTTGTGAGGGAATATTCCCATGGAATATTCCCTCCCCTTTTGCACAATTAAACTTTGTTTTAATTAGCAAAATATCATTTTTTCCTCACCCATGAATATTCCAAAGAATATTATTTCTCCTCCAATCATTTAAGAAAGGGAATATTCTCACAAAACTTCAAATGCAAGTTAACTTGTGACTTCTTGTGCAAGTTAACTTTTGACCTCTTGTATTGGTCAAAAGTGTGCTTGTTTGGAAGGAATGAGAGCCCTTCATTAAATCTCTTCTTGCATTCTCATCTGTTGATGAGAATCCATGATCCATGCCTCTTCTTTCCTCCATCCTTGACCGTTGATTATCTTTTTTGATCTCAACCCTTCATTTCTCATTTGCTTTCCTATAAATAGTTCACTATTTGAAGACAAATGGATCCATCATCCATATTTTTTAGTGAAAACTTATGTTGTTGAAATCACTCACACTCACACTCATCTTTGCACACATTTAGCATTTTTTAGTTTAAATTAGTTGCATAATAGCTTAGCTTCCATTAATGGCTTCCACGCATCCATTTAGCTAAATAAATAATTAGGGTTTGAATATTTTAGCTTAATCCCATTTAGATTAGCTTAGCAATTGCATATCTATGTCTTTTAGCATAAAATCATGGTAGATTAACTCTTGCATCATACTCAATTTAGCATAAATCATGTTTTCATTCACATCTCACAATTGTTTCATCGGTTCTCTTCAATAGAATCGATTGAAACAATCTCATTGATCATGGGATTGGGAAAGGGTCATTGTTCCACATCAACACAACACCAATTCCAAAACAGGATAAGTTTTGAATGGGTTAGAGTAGATAGTTAAATTATTTCACATTTCATAATGTTTAGTTTCAGTAAATGTTTAGTTTAATCTTCATTTGAATGATATTGTTTAGGATTGAGTATTAGTGGCTACGTTATGCTTCGATTCTTCATGGATCAAGCATAATTGGCCCAAACTAATATCCTCGGTCGACAATTGGTACTAATGTCCTTGCTATGGTTGGAATTGATGTATGGGCTAACTTTGATGTATGGAAGACTTGTTAAGTTTCATGGTTGGATATCATGCCTTATCTAAGAATAGTTGTTGAAGTTCATCAATGGTTGTCATGCCTTATCTTATGTTTGCTGAATTTTATGGTCAGATGTCATTGAGTATGATTTATGTCAACAGAGTTAGTTTCATAATGATATATTAAGATGAGTATTAGAAGCATTAAGAAGTATTTCTGGCATTAGAGAGATGTTGAAGGTCTAAAATATGTCTTATACTCTCTCTTGATGTTCTTGATGTAGCATGTGTTACTAAAAGAAAGATCTAGCCTCCACTAGGTAATTAAGTGTTTCTAGTTCAAGAAGCTATGTTGAAGTCTATCTGGGATAATTCTCTACATTCCTCTACTGATGAAGTTTTGGTTTTACGGTTTGGGATTCAATGTTTGTGCTCTATGTTGCACTCCTAATTTTTCAAGTCACTTGTGTTGCTAAGGAGGTTTATGTGAATTGCAGAAGGCTGGCATTATTTTTGGTTGTCCAAATTGGTTCAATAAATGCTCTACATTTATCCATATTGATGTATTACACCCTACGGTTTGGTGAATGTACTCTCAGTGTTTGTTTAGTGTCTCAATTCCAATTTCATGTGATGAAGTGGTCTGTAAGTTATTCTATTAATGCCATACTCATGTCCATGCATTTAGTGCTTCCTGAATATAGTTTTTCATTCCTATTTGTTCACCAGTGGTTGTTGAACGCATGACATTATGAAAGAAGTGTTTGGAAGTGTTGTTAGATGCTTTGAGAATACCCCATGTGATATGCACATTCTATTTGGTCGCCTTGGTCTTGCATTGGGTCTTGAGTTGGCTTCCTAGGTTATTTGTAGATATTTGGCCGATGTCATAACCCAATTTTTATTACATTTAAATTATAATATGATAAATTAAATTATCGAGGAATTCAATATGTTGAATGCAAATTTTGATATTTTTAAAATGTTTAAAAGAAGTTGACTGTATTTTGACCAAGTGATCTTATGAACTATCTCATAATTTATCATGATTGAACATACTTTTATGTAATTTAAAAAAAAAAAGGCATGCTTGAAGGATAAGAAAACTACTTCTTTCAAAAAACAAATATTTGAATAAAATAAAGGTTTATTCTTTGCTTGAAATGATTGATTACTATACTAATATAAAAGTAAAATAGAGATCAATAAATATATATGTGTGTGTGCGTGTGTGTGTTTGTGTGCACATATATATATATATACAAATTCATTATAAAAATTGAATATGGAATCGAAATTATCACAATCATATTGATTGAATTCAAATAATATCATGAGGAAGATCTTATGAAGTCATGGCCTGCATTTGAATTAAGGAAACATATTCAAATTTGAATAGTGGGGTGGAAAAAATAATGAAAATTATGAATGAAACGACCCCATGATGCTACGAATAGGTAAGGGAAACATGCATTTTCCATTTTGGTAACACAAGAATATTGGGGAAGAAATCGGCAGGGGTCGAGTGTGGCAACAAAAAATCAGGAAAAAGGCAAGCCAGTGCATCGACTCATTGGGGAAAAGCAAGAAAGGGCCAAGAAAAGCCACAAATAGAGGTAAATATCATTGTTTTTTGCTGATTATGGATGATTTATCAGTGCAATCTATTCAAAAACCTTCATTTTCCTTCATGTCAATTTTATTCGGGCTTGTGGGCAAAACATAAGATTCCCATTTACTGCAAGCCACATTTTGTTTAGTACCAAAGCTTTTGATTAAGAATCAAATATTTCTTGACTTATGTTGCAAAGGCATCATCGGCCTACCTAAGCATGCGCCATAAATTTGCATTTTCTTCTATTGGATTGAAAAAAAACTCGGTTATGCCTTGTATGAATTATTGTTATCACCTCAAATCAATATGTTATGCATGTAAGTTATTAACCATTTCATGGTTAATCAGATGATTTTCGATAACCATAATTTATGTTTTGTATTGAACGATTTGAAATCATCATTGTTTCCCCTTATAGGGAAAATGATTGTATCTTTTTTATTATATTTCTTTATTTATTTGTGGTTCTTGTCGGCTAGGCTGAACAACTATGTCATCCGAAATGGGTGTGAGACTGCTAACATCGTTCATAGAATGATGTACATATATTTACATGACACTACTCATTAAGCATGTTGCCTCGTTCTCCTAGAATGAAGAATGAATACATCTTTCCATTCTATTATGTGGGCATCGATCCTTAAGATCAATCGTAGTACACCATTTGTACATGAATTTGATTGTTCAATAGAACGATCCCCATTTTTCCTTGCATACATGTGATGCTCGCATATGTCAATTTCACCAGTCTGATTGCATGCACATATCATTCTTAGAATGATTACTATGAGAATGTTTCAACAACTAGTTGTCAAGTTTTGTAAGATGATAATCAAACTTTCTTCAAGGTTCGGTCAATGATAATGTTGGTAAGAAAACCCAACACTCACTTGAATTTTAGTCATTCTTAGAATGACAGTAGTTTGAATTTAAATCCATAATAGTCACCCTTAAAAACTTGGGTCTCTTCTAACCTGAAATAGTAATGTAACTATTTCAATTGTATGTGATTTGAAATGACAAGCATGTCGTTCGATTTTCTTGTTTGCTTAACAGGACAATAGTATTGTTTAATTAATTACATATCTAGAATGATAGAACATTGATTGTTCACATGATAAACCAGATGACTTCAAACTATTAATGGGACATATTGACACAGTATTTTGTAAACTTCTGCAAATCGTATTTTTTTTATACAAACACTATTGTTTGCTACAAGTAGTATTTGTTTTGATAGAAACAACATTGTTTTACTACAAACAATATTTATTTTGATATGATCAACATTGTTTTGCTACGAATAGTATTTATTTTGATACAAACAACATTGATTTGCTACAAACAATATTTTAAATTTGATACAAACAACATTGTTTTCCTACAAACAGTATTTGTTTTGATATGAACAACATTGTTTTGTTATAAATAGTATTTGTTTTGATACAAAAAGCATTGTTTTGCTACAAACAATATTTGTTTTCATACAACAAGCATTTTTTTTGCTACAAATAGTACTTGTTTTTATATGAACAACATTGTTTTGCTATAAACAGTATATTTTTGATACAAACAACATTGTTATGATACAAATAGTACATCAGTGTATGAAAACTCTTCAAACAGATCTGTTCTTATTTCTTTGAAAAGGGAAAATTTACATCTTGTTTTACTGTTAGATAATATGAAAATATGTAGCATTATTTTGAATGAAAGGAATTTGTTATAATGGTTTTCATTTTAGAATGTATGCACAAATATATTAACTTAAGTTGGAACATATATGTGTATGCACATAGACCTTCGTCTATGTACATACACATACTTGTGACATACCTTCTTTTGTTACTTAAATTATTCATAAGTGAATACTGAATTACATTAAATGTAATCATGTGACATGTGATTGAATGAATGGATAATGTATTGAACAGATCTATTGAAATATTTTTTATTTTATTAAGTTGAGAAAATAAGTAGACTGAATTAATTTTCTATAGATATGTGTGTGAAGAATATTCTCTTAATTGAATAGAACAAAAACACCTAAGTAGACTAGAGTACCTCAAGGTAGATGCTACTAGAGGGTAGATATATGCTAAGGTATAAGTTGTGTTGTTGAAAGTTACCTTCCGAGATGGGTGTCGAAATGGAGTTCAGAGAGTATAGGTTTTTGCTTTATCCAAATCCTAACTTTCATTGTTGCAACTAATTTTTAATGCTTGGCCAAGCAATAGCCCATTATGTATGTATGGAATTTTTGATAACACTCTCTGCCATTCCTAGCATTGATCTTTTGTTTTTCTAATCATAGATAGAGATACATGTTGATGTTTGGGCACACACCAGATTCCACCTTATAGATTATTCTCTTGTTAAAATTTATGTGCAAAGTCGAGTATTCTTCAAGTTGGAAGAGTTTTGGGGAAGTGTAAGCTTCGTGGTTGGGTGGTAAAGTGCTTGAGCAACCATGTTCTTGTCCATCAGTGGATGCGAGCGTTAAGAGGAAACCTTGGATGTTTTCATGATTATCATCGACTATGATGTAGCCTTGATGTAAAATTGTATATTGTATTGACTTGGTGGCCCAATGAGCCAAGTCAACTTGGATATTGCAATTGAATTTTGGAAATGAATACAGATATTATTATGACTCTTATTTTAATTAGACTTATGTTGCTATGATTGAAAATAGTTGCTTAGTTATGTCTTTTTAAAATTAAATATTCATAATGTCATTTGCAATAATATAATTAAGTAATAATTAGAATGGGTTTTTACATTTGGTATCAGAGCTTAGGTTTCAACTCTAGGAATTTTGAGACCACAATAGAAAATACTAGGGGATAGTTGACCCTTGACCAAATTTAGTAGTCCTGAGAATTGACCAAACCTAGATTGAATACAGGTATGGCAAGGTCTAAGTCAAGAAGGAAAGGGAAGACCATTAGGACCTCAAACAAGAAAGTCGTATTGGAAGAAAATACCAAGAACAAGGTTCAAGTTGAAATTCCCAATGAAGAGACTCTAGCTCAAGCCCTCACTCGACTTAATCTAGAGAAGGGAAAGAATATTGAGGAGTCAAAGTGAACTCCTAAGATTAAGAAGCTTTCTACAATCAGAGATTGGCCTTTAGGGTGTAGACTAAACACACCCTTATTAACTAAAGAGGAAAAGGAGAGCCTGCATGCTCAACCCTCCTCTTCTGAGAAAATTGATGTAAATTTTGACAAGAACCCAAAGGGGTGTCCTCTCTCTGAGAATGATAAAACCAATTAATGTAACAAGAAGATTTTGTAAATAAGGGCTTAATGTCCCACACTTAATATAAATAAAGCAAGGTGCTATTTTGGTATGTTCAAGTGAAGAACTCCAAGCATGTTTATTGTGCATGAATGTGTATGTCTTCAATGAATGAGTGATATATGCATGTGTATGTAATGTTATGTGAATAAGAATGTTTACTCGTAGAACCCAGTGTTAAGTTACGATAGATGTGAAATGTGATACAAGTCAGGTGTAAGCCATAATGGTGAGCACTAAGCAAGAGATGCGTGGTAGTGGGTCAGACAATGGACCAAACAAGAGGTTTTAATAGATTCTAGAGCTTTTGAACAAGCAAGAGGCTTGTATGGATCACATAGAACATGAGGTTCGAGTGGCACGTGAGGACCGGGTCCATAGGAATGTAGAATTCAATCAGGGAGAAGGTAGTTCAGGAGAAGGCCCTCGAGGTCGAATTGAGGAAGAACTAGGAAAGGATACCAAAAGAGTAGAAATTCCTAAGTTTGATGGAAAAGCCATCAAGGTAGGAGCGAAGGCATGGATCATTGAGATGGAGAAATATTTTGGACTTCATAACCTATCTGATCAGACTAAGGCTGTGTAGGCAACATATCAACTTTCAGGAGAAGCGGCTACTTGGTGGGATAGTGAAAAGACTAAAAGGAATCTTCAGCTTGTTGAGATTACTTGGGAACTCTTCCTCCAATATTTTAGGAAGAGATGGTTATCACAACTCTTTTTCAACAAGAAGGTGATATAATTTCAAAACCTAACTCAAGGTAGCATGACTATGACCCAATACTAGGAAAAGTTCACCAACTTATTGAAATATGTGCCCTATCTAGTATCAAGGAGACAAACGTTTTCATATCTAGAAGTTCATATTGGGACTCAGACCCCACATTAGAGCAGAAGTGGACATGCATGTTCCTCTCACTGTGAATGAAGTCTTCCTAAAGGAAACTAAACATGAGCAGAAATTGCATCAGTTATCCAAATACCGCAATAATTTAAATCCTAAGTCACGGTTTGGGAACAAGAAGTTTCATAAAGGAGACAAGAACCATAAGATCTGTAATCTCAAGAGGGGAAGTGAGTCTCAGGAAAAAGGAGAAGATGGTAATGGTGGAAAGAGCAAGAAGGTAAATAATAACAAAGGAAAAGATGACCAAAAGCATAAGGGCTTTAGAGAGGACAAGCCAGGAGGTCGCAAAGGCCTCGCGACAAGTGCTATACTTGTGGAGGCAATCATTATGCCTCAATTTTCCATAGCGGTCGAAGTCATGAAGGGAAGGAAACTATCAGCAATCTCACCATCATCAAATCCACATTGCATTGGATAACAAGCAGGAAGAGTATCAAGCTTCACCAATATAGTTGATGGGTAATCTCTATGGCCAAATTGTCTCTATTTTAATTAATATTGGAGCTACCGAATGTTTCATAGACCATAGAGTAATATCCAAGATACCTATTAGACTTGGATACATGGAAAACTCATGGAAAATCTAGTATGGAAACCAAGCAGAGCAGAGGGTGCACACCTATCTCTTTTGCAACGAGTTAAAGCTTCCAACCTTCCAAACCCAATTCAACATGTATGTGGAACCCTTAGGCTCATATGATGTAATTCTGGAAATAAATTGGTTAACCGAGCATAAGTCACTAGTGAACTACGAGGATAAGGTAGTTAGTTGTCTGGATGATTATGGGAACCTGATTAAGATTTGTGGGATGCAAAGACCCTTAGAGCTTAGATAGATCTCTGCTATGCAACTCAAAAAGACTCATCAGAAGGGATGTGCTATTTATACTATGCATACTAGTAACCCTGACAACAAGGATTTGTGTCTAGATGACTACCCTATTCTCAAGGAGTTATGAGATGTATTTTCTAATGAACTCATAGAGTTACCTCTGAAATGACAATTTCACTTCTCCATTGACCTTGTACCAAGAGTTGAGCCTCAATCCAAAGCACCTTATCAGATGACCACCTCCAAACTCTATGAGTTGAAGGCCCAACTAATGGAATTGTTAAACAAAGGGCTTATAAGACCTAGTTTGTTTCCTTGGGGAGCACCAATTGTCTTTGTGAAAAAGAAGGATGGAACCTTGTGTCTATGTATAGACTATTGGATGTTGAACAAGGTAACCATCAAGAATCGATACCCACTCCCAAGGATCAATGAGTTGTTTGACCAAATGAAGGGAGCAATAGTGTTCTCCAAAATCGATCTCGGATCGGGATACTACCAGTTGAGAATAAAGGAAGAAGATATTTCAAAGACTGTCTTTCAAACTCGGTATGGACATTACGAGTTCACTATGGTACCCTTTGGTTTGACCAATGCACCTACAGCTTTCATGAACCTCATGAATAGTGTTTTTAGAGACTGTTTGGATGAATTTGTTTTGATTTTCATTGATGGCATCCTAGTTTACTCAATGTCTATTTAAGAGCATGATAGGCACTTGAGGATAGTTTTACAACGACTGAGAGAAAAGAAATGCTTTAGGAAGTTATCCAAATGCTCATTTTATCAAGATAGGGTGCACTATCTAGGCCATATTATTTCAGATGAGGGAGTCTTTGTAGACCTCGAGAAGATCAAGGTGATCACAAAATGGCCAGTGCCTCAAAATGTGTCAAAATTATGTATCTTCATGAGCCTCGTAGGATACTATAGAAAGTTTGTGCAAGGGTTCTCCCAGATTGCATATCCAATCACGTCACTCCAAAGAAAGGGGACACAGTTTGAATGGACCGAGAAGTGTGAATAGGCATTCCAACTCCTGAAGGAGAGGCTCACAACAGCACTAGAATTGACCATCCCTGATTCTAGTGGAAGATTCACTATAATCACAAATTCTTTAGGAGAAGGATTGGGAGCAATACTAATGTAGGATGGACAAGTGGTAGTGTATGAGTCAAGGAAGCCTAAACAAGACAAGGTGAATTACACACCGCATGATTTAGAGTTGGCCACAATAGTTCATGCCTTGTAGATGTGGAGGCATTATCTCTTAGGGAAGCCATTTGAGCTCAAGATAGACCACTTGCGATTGAGATACATATTTACTCAACCAAACCTTAATGCACAAATGAGAAGGTGGTTGGAATTTCTTAGTGAGTATGACTTTGGAATTAAGTATATAAAGGAAAAAGAGAACAAAGTGGCTTATGCTCTTAGTAGATGAAGATATCTGATAGCCATGATCTTGATGAGGTCTAATTTGAGACAACAGGTGATACAACATTTGCAAGGGGATGAGCACTACGTAAGAGTGAAGAACACCCTAGCAGAGAATCTATCAGATCATTGGTTTGATGGATATGAGATCAAACCATATGGAATTTTGAGATATCAGAGAAGAATGTACATTCTAGACTCTAGAGAGTTGAGGAAGTTGGTTCTAAAAGAGGTTCATAATGCACCTTATTCAGGACACCTCGGAGTATCCAAGATGATCCCAGAATTGAAAACTCTATAGTTTTTGCCTAAACTCAAGAAGGATTTAGTGGAGTATGTAGCCAGATGCTTAGAGTGTCAGTGGATCAAGGTTGAGCGTGCACACCCAATAGGGCTATTGTATCCTCACGACATACCTGAGTATAAATGGCAGGTGATCGGTATGGAATTCGTTCAGGGGTTACCTTTGAGAAAAAATTGACATTATGTTATCTTGGTTGTGATCAATAAGTTGACCGAGGTGGCACACTTCATCCCAGGAAACCTTAAGGATGGATCGTTGACCCTAGATAGGAAATTTTTCTAGGAGATCTTTCGTTTACATGGAGTGCCAGAGACTATCATTTCTAATAGAGACACCCAGATGACCTCAAGATTTTGGACAACCCTAAATGCCGCATTGGGAACCAAGTTAAATTTCAACTCGGCTTATCATCCTCAAACCGACGAGTAGACGGAGAGGGTGAATTAGGTAGTCGAAGACCTCCTCCAAATGCACTGCATGGACCAACAGTATAAGTGGGAAGAATACTTGTTGATAGAGTTTGCTTACAATAACTCATATCACACATCTCTAGGTATTGCACTATTCAAAGCTCTTT
>VDFB02373955.1:0-14717 GCA_007258455.2 Sequoia sempervirens | reverse complement strand
TATGTACACTTTTGGATATGGTACAAATACTGCAGCTTTAAGCAGTGCTCTGTTTAACAATGGGGCATTGTGTGGAGCTTGCTATGAAATACAGTGTGATGCTACAAAAGTTCCTCAATGGTGTCTGGCTGGAAAATCCATTAAAATCACTGCTACTAATTTTTGCCCCCTATTAATGCCACATAAATAATGATGGAGGTGGTGCAATTGCCTCTTCAGCATTTTGTTGACTTGTCCACGGCCTGCCTTCCTTATAAATACAAAGCTGGAATTGTACCAGTTCTTTACAGGAGGTATGCCAATTTTCTTCTTCTGTGCAGAATATACAATCATAGGATCTCATATTCCTATAGATGTAATATATTAAGTTGAGTTGCAGGACTCCTTGCATCAAGAGTGGGGGAATACGGTTCGGCATAAATGGGATAAACTACTTTGAGCTAGTGCTGATAAGCAATGTGGGTGGAAGAGGAGATATTACAGCAGTTTGGATAAAAGGGTCAAACACTGGATGGCAACAAATGGCGGCGGGGAGCCAATTGGCCAGTGAGGCTGCTTATGCGAATGAACGAGTTGTCGCTTTAAAGTAATGGGCGAGCAAAGGAAGAACTCTCATCATGAACAATGTGGTTCCTTCCACTTGGAAATTTGGCCAAACATTTGCTTCCTCTCAAAATTTCATATAAAAGAAAAGAAGGTAGATGTAGATTTGTAGATCAGCGCTCACTGCTCAGTAGTTATTGGTAATGCAAGTATTGCAAAAATTGATCTAAACAAAGTGGCATATCCATCCAATTGAAGGAATTAGTGCAACTGAAATTCCTCACAGAACTGAAAACTTCTTTGTTGTAAATTCAGTGTGTTATAAAATATACAAATTTCTCTATCTTGTTGTTTATGTTTTATGCCTGGCCTCGTTTGAATAGCTAAGTGGACTATGCCCTTATATAAAGGGAAACAATGTACCTTGTTTCATTAACAAGAATTTCAAAATCTATTCTTCTGCTTGTAAAGATTGTCTATATTTAATTGACAATCTACCAAATTTCAGATTAAGGATAAATCACAAAGATAATTGAAAGAATGCAAACACATTGACTATGCTACTTTCTAATGATTGTTGTGTAATAATCACTTTGGTTATTATTAAATTTTATTTTTTAATTATATCTCAAGAGTTATTTTAATTGGTCAAGTAATTTCAATCTAATTTAGAAGTACTAACTTTATAGCCTTACTAATCATGGGTCTAGCAAAAATTCAATGCCACAATCTTATGTACTTGTACTAACTTGTTAAGCTCCCAAATCTTAGGGTCATCCTTAGACCCAAACCTAAACCTCAAGGGTTCATTTGTAATGGTCCTTCCTATGTATCCCCTTTTCAAGAATCAAAGGCTCCATAGTTTGCACAACAATAATAGAGAGACTTATCCTCTCCTTTGATATGAGATCTTCAATCTCACTTTTAATTTTACAACTATTAATTTATTACACTTTCAATTTAATCCATTAACAATAGTACGATAGCAAATGCATTCCAATCAAATGTTAGATCAACTCAACATTCATGTATGAAAACACACAAAACCACATAGGGACCAACTCATATACAAACATCATATTTTCATGTAGAGTCATTGGCTCGAGCATTCATCATATATACACAATATGACTAGTTCAAGCTCAAGTCATATATACACCATATGGCTAGCTCATACACATGTCACAAGTACACATGATGACTAGCTCAAACATACTTCACATACACACAATGTGAATAACTCATGCATGTGTCGCATACAAGCATGTATCACATATACACATAGTGACCAAATTGCAAAATAAAAAAAAGGTTGTAACCTTAATGCAAGCATCTTCCTCTTTATCTAATTCACTAACACATAAGCCTATAAGTACATCCCAGCTAGAAAAATGAATGTCAATGTATTCCATACTACACCATGGGTCCCATATTTTTTCTTAGTTCTTTGCTAATTGAGACAATGAGAAAGTGTCCCATACTACATGTCATCACCAGCAAGGGAAAAAGTGTTACAACACACAACACATGAGGCCATTAATATATATGTACACAATGATTAAATCATGAAGGCATAGTAATCAACTAGCAACAATAAGTGGATGTGACCTAGTGCATTCATTTTTCCATTACTTGATTCACTAACACTTACCCTTTAAGTACATCCTAGCCAAAAAATTATGTTGACGCATCCCATACTACACCATAGCTCTCATCCTTTTTCTTGATTCATTTCTAGCTATGATGACAAGCCAACTATTTCATCCCCCACATTAGTTACTTTCATAGTGGATAAATGCAAGAATAAATAAGAATGAAACAAAGAGATTCAAACAAGAAAATAAAGAAATATAGAGAAGGGTCAAGGAGGGATGCGTAAAATGAATTAATGAGGAAAATCCCCCTCTCCTATGACAAGAGATCACACATTTAAACTAGTGAATGGTGACTAGGAGGGAAGGAGGTACTATAGCATTAATAAGGCATGATATTCACCACCCCCCTCACCCTCCCCCCCAACTTTCATCCAGTTTTAATGCAAAAGAATGGATAGAAAAGCATGTGAGAGGACAAGGTATGGACATCCATCAAAGCATAAAAGGATGGAGTGATTTTCATGACCTAGAGGGGTGGATTCTTTAGTAGAAGTTAAAGGAATATACAAAAAAAGAAAAATAGGAGCAACGGCATTTTTTATTGAGTTAAGAGGGAATTACTTTTAGATTGAGAAGGAGAATTAATGGCATTCTAGGGAGAATGTGGAGGTTTTGAAGTTGCCCATGAGGCGGAGCAACATAATATTTTAAATTCTCCTTTCCATGTGTAGGAAAAGACAATTTATGCCCCCTTTTGGGTCAATTTCTAGGACAACATTTTCTTTATCTTTTGATCTCCTACTATTGGTGGCATTAAAGGTGATTTATGCTAGGTTTTACAAATGACCTTAAGAAAATTTGAGTTTTTGGTTCAATAATAATGATGTTTCTCCTTAGTCTCCTAGGATAAGCCTAGATACCAAAGCTAGTGAAAGAATTAATCTTGATCATATTAATTTTTTAGAGTTCAAGAAGAATGTGATCAAATTTAAAGAATGGCATAAGCAAACTTAATTTATATATGTTTCATAAATTTTGGCCAAGGTTGGCTAGGTTGCACTAATGTATGTTGCTAACTGAAACCCCATTTCAAAAAAGGTAAATTTCCATTTTCCTATACATGAAAGGTTGGTTTTGGGTCATTTTTTAATCACCCACATACAAGGAAGCACTTATGTAGAGGGGGCATGATTCTAGGATAGCCTTGTTTGTGGTTATTTATGAGGGATATCATCATTATGAAAGAAATTTCTTCAACCACTTCCAACAAGAGTTGTCGTGATCCATATGACATATTGGCATCAGGGAAAGGCTTATACTACTACTCTTGTAAGGGAATCATGAATAAGAGGTAAACTTGAACACAAAATAGGGAGCATAGGTACATTTAGATGCTTAAAAAAATCCTCAATAAATTAGCAAGGCTTTAGGAAATGCCTTGGTAGTTGGTATGTTGAAATGGGTTTGGTGAAAAAGACTTAGAAATGTTTATTTAAATATAAAACAACACCCCACATACCTATGCTCAATTTTTAGAGCTTTGGAAATGGGTAGGGATACCAATCAAAGTATAACTGAAAATGGTTTTTGGTTGTTTGTAATTGAAATGATAATTTCTTATCACCATAAACTTCATAAAAATCATGCATAAAATTCAATAAAGAAGAACATATGTACGCACTCTCTCTTGAATAATTTCAACTTGTGATTAACTCTTTGTGTAGCTTCTATTGTGTGGAACCTTCATTATATAATGAACTTATATTTGGCATGGGTTTTAGAAACAACACCTTTGTTGATATATTTGTTGGATTTATTTACTTATATTTGATGTGGGTTCCTACTTTGTGAAATAAAGGAAAATGGGTTCTTTCTATGAGGGTTCACCAATAATTTACTAAACATAGAAAGGGAAAAATGGGGGATAATGAACCTATCTTCCTCTATCTCACTAGGAAAAATAAATCCCTTAAGCCAAAATTGACTTTTAGCCCTTAGGTGAGTCAACCTTGAAGGAGATTTTGTTGTTTCCCTTATGATCTAGGATGAGGTAAATCTGCTAGAACACCATTTTTGGGAGAAAGATTAAAAATAGTAAATAAATCCAAAAATGCAAAGTAACACTTGAAGTCAATAGATTAAACCTAGAACTTTCTGGTAGATTTGAGAAGGTTAAGTATTTTTGCACCTTTCACCAAAATGTTGTTGCTGAGTGTCCTCTAGGATTCATTCACCCAAGGGAAAATGGGTTTAGCTACAAGGGTTGAAAAACTTCTTTCACAATCCTTTGGTCCTATGTCTGCACTCCCGATTCCTCTAGATTTCATAGTTGAAAATTTAGAAATAAATTCTAAAAATGAGTTTTCGTGGCTTGATGACAAATTTGACAACTTTTGCAACTTTGACAACATTTCCCAATTTTGCTTCTTTGATAGATCTTCAATCCTTCTTCAACCTAAGATTTTCAAAATACACAAGAGGGAAAACTTGTTTGTTTTTGGACAATGGGGGTTTGCCTTGGTCAAACCCCGTTTTGGTAATTAAACCTTGAATTGAAACAATGAAACATGAAAGAAATGATGAATGGACAATTTCTATGTTGCAACTCACCAAACCCTTGAAGGACTGAAAAATAGTAGATCTCTTCAAGGTCTTGATCTTGTATGAAGTGGCTTGATTGATGATGTGATCTTGATGCTTGAATCTTCAATTGAAACTTGAAACCTACATCACAATGTTAGCTCCAAAAACAGGCATGATGCTTGATAACTTTGAAATGATTCTTGAGATCTTGAATGTTGCAACAAATGCTTGAGAAATCTGATTTTGAACACCTTTGACAATAATCTTAGCTCTACATTTTGCTCTCATGAATTTCTAGGATTTGAAATGATAAAAACTCTTGCTTTTATAGACAATTTTCTAATTTCCTGAAAATTAAACATTACAAGCTGACACTTAAAACTTGAATTTAGGACCTTAAGATGCCGCTAAAAACATGTTTGAAATTTGAATTTATGATCTTAAGGGGGGTCCATTCGCCCAAAGGCGAATGGGTCTTGACCTAAATTATTAGGACCTATTCATTTTGGGGTGATAAAAATGATAATTGCATTAATTAAATCATAATTCCCCTTTCAAAAATTGTAATTAATTAGGCTTGTAAATGCAAAATTTAGGCAATTAGAGGCTTAATTAAGTCCAATTTATTAAGGGACCCAAACATAGTGTGAAAATGTAAAGGAATTAGTGACAACTTTAAGAAATCCCTCTTAAAAGAAGATATAAAATCTTGGTGAATATTTCATTTTTTGGAGAAAAAATAATAATTTCTATTGAAAAATCTTTTATATTTTTTGAAAAAAATATTAATTTTATTGGCGATTTTTTTACATTATTAAAATTTTATAAAAATATTGGTAAATCTTAGAAAATAATAGGAAAATACATTAATTATGATGGCAAATCCTTCCAATCGAAAAAAATAATTCTTATTAAAAATTAGGGCTCAAAGGTGGAAATTATCAATGGGTTTAAGGGGTAGACTATAATATTTGCTTGCCACCATTGATTTAAAATATAAACAAAAAACCCTCCTTGTATTTTTTGAGGTAAAATGTACCTACAATCTTTAATGCTTATGGGGTCTAAAATTACTTTTGGATCGTTGAACTCATAAAATCAATGATCTAAAAGCAATTTTGGGCCCCATGAGCATTGCAAATCATGGGTACATTTTACCTTGCTGAATACAATGAGGATCATTAGATTATATTGTAAATGAATTGTGGAAAGTAAATATTATAGTATTAGGGAGCCCTTCAGCTTAGATGCCATGACATAGGGGTGTCTCTTTTGATTTGGATGTGGTAGTTCAACCAATATATGTGCATATTATCATGGGAGCATATAGGCATGAATGCCACTAATAAGGGTAGGGGTAGGGAATGAGCATAAGGGGTAGGTCGGGTTCAATGGGATTTGGATAAAGGGTTGAAATTAGATCTAACAAATAAACTAATGAAATTTATGTTTAGGTTCTTGCCAATCTCATGTTAGAAAAAATGCCTCATATTTTTCTTTTTTATGTTGATGGAGGTCATCCACAAATTATTTGTAGCTACCCGATATGAGAGCACGAGCCTTCTTGGTTGAACCTCTTTGGCTAAGAGCCAAGGACTAAGGGGTATCCATTCCACCAAATTCGCCTAGGCATGATCCTAGCCTCATCCCTTATGATGTCGGAGCCTTGCACTCAACAAGACTTGATCCCTGGTGGGCTCATTAAGAACCATTCAACTTCACCAACAATCAAGGGGCCATTGATGCCTCATATTATTTTAATTCACTGTAGTAGATTACTTAACTCTAACACTAAACAATTATACATATAAATGTATAATAAATAGATTAAAAATTCAAACACAAATCTCCATTATTAAAACTTCATAATTTACCACTTAGAAATCATTCCAATTAACTCAATACTAATTCATACTCAGATTACAGAACAGACTGTACCTCATAATGGAAGCGTGTTTTTCTTAACTACGAGGATTGGACCTTAAGTTTGCAATTTGAAACCCTTATAATACGGTCAAATATAAAATGTTGACAAATCTGAGTGGTGACTTTCATATTCTTAATAAATTTCAGTCACCACCCATAGGTGTTTGGCTGGGAGAACTTTACATTAGCAGGGAGAACTTTACAACTCTTATTGTAAGGATTCAAAGCAATCATTTAATTTAAAAAGCACAATATGCGCTGACATTAGATTTGGTTCAGCTTTATATCTATAAATAGAAAGTTTTTATATTTAGTCTTCTCAAAACTAATTGTAACTTAGATTTCTCAACAGAACAAGAGCATCATCCATGTGCTCTAGTACCCGAAACCAATTGTGCTTGGCTAAAAACAGGGCACAAGCAGAGGAAACGTACAAAATAGTACTACTAAAACATATATCATATCCACTCCACATGATTTTAGAATTTCTATAATGTTCTAAAAAAAAATCCTTGTAAGCATTGAAACATTCTAATGGCATCAAGTCTGCCATCAAATGTGCTGAAAATGTTAAAAATGCAAATGCAGAGATAAATCACTATTAAAACATTGCAGTTGATAAGTCATTTATGAAGCTTTGCTTGTGGAGTCTGAATAGCTTGAACAACTTATTCATGGTATAGACAGTCTGACAGAGACTTTGTAGGGAGGAACAGTATTTTATACAAAATTGCAGCCAACTGGCTCCAAAACCAATGAATTTTCTACCTCTAAGAACTTATGAACTGAGTTTGTTAATATGGGATCTGATGGTACTTATCATGAGTTATCCTGCTTGTCTTTAATGAAATTGAATAGCCTGAACTACTTATCCATGGTGTAGACACAGACTTTTGGATGGTGGAGGGCTGGGAAGAAAACTATTTTATATGCTACTGGCTCCAAAACCAACGAATTTTGTACCTCAAAGCATTTATGCACTGAGTTTGTTACCGTAGTTCCTCATACTATTTCTGATAGTTTTATCACGTTTGATGTCAAGGTTAACTTGACCTGAATAACTGAAATATTTGTATATATATAGGAGGGTGTGAGTGGAAGAAATCATTAGTTCTTTCAGTTTGTTGAGCTTTATAAGGCTGTGACAACTGACAAGAATGGCAGTGATGAAGATTTTGATGGTAGTATGTACATTGGTATCTCTTGTTGCAAGAGCAGTACTAGTTCATGGTTGGACTGCAGCCCATGCTACATTTTATGGTGGTAGTGATGCCTCTGGAACCATGGGTCAGTTTCAATTCAAGTGCTATTCATTCATGGCAGAGTCTCTGTCTTATTTTATTGTATGTGAGGTTGGTTGAATTTAATTTGGTTGGGATTGTTGCTGCAGGAGGTGCTTGTGGGTATGGCAATATGTACACTTTTGGATATGGGACAAATACTGCAGCTCTAAGCAGTGCTCTGTTTAACAATGGGGCATTGTGTGGAGCTTGCTATGAAATAAAGTGTGATGCCACAAAAGTTCCTCAATGGTGTCTGGCAGGCAAATCCATTAAAATCACTGCTACTAACTTTTGCCCCCCTAATAATGCCCTGCCAAATGACAATGGAGGGTGGTGCAATTTGCCTCTTCAGCATTTTGACTTGTCACAGCCTGCCTTCCTGCAGATTGCCAAATACAAAGCTGGAATTGTACCAGTTTTCTACAGGAGGTCTGCCAATTTTCTTTTCCTTTGCAGATTATACAAATCATACGATCTCATATTCCTATAGATGTAATATATTGGATTGAATTGCAGGACTCCTTGCATCAAGAGTGGGGGAATACGTTTCGGCATAAATGGGATAAACTACTTTGAGCTAGTGCTGATAAGCAATGTGGGTGGAAGAGGAGATATTACAGCAGTTTGGATAAAAGGGTCAAACACTGGATGGCAACAAATGAGCAGAAACTGGGGAGCCAATTGGCAGAGTAATTCTTATCTGAATGGACAGAGTTTGTCCTTCAAAGTGATGGACAGCAAAGGAAGAACTCTCATCATGAACAATGTGGTTCCTTCCACTTGGAGCTTTGGCCAAACATTTACTTCCTCTCAAAATTTCAGATAGAAGAAAAGAAGGTAAATGACATCAAATTCATGTTTGAGGCCCTCTTATTCAGACATTTGTTTGAACAAGTAAATGTAGTTTACAAAATAAATTACAAGTTTCCTTGTAGTTATTGGTAAATGCAAGTATTGCAAAAATTGTTCTAAACAAAGTGGCAGATTCATCCTATTTAAGGAATTAGTGCAACTGAAATTCCTAACAGAACTGAAAACTTCTTTGCTGTAATTCAGTTTGTTGTAAAATATACAATTTCCCTATCTTACTGTTTATATTTTATACCTGGCCTCGTTTGAAGAGCTTAGTGGACTATGCCCTTGTATAAAGGGAAACAATGTAACTTGTTTCTTAACAAAAATTTCAAAAACTATTCTTGTGCTTCTAAAGATTGTCTATATTTAATTCACAGATTAAGGATAAATCACAAGGATAAGTTGAAAAATGCAAATATATTGCCTTCATTACTTTCTAATGATTGTTATGTAATAATTATTTTGGATATTATTAAATTTTATTTTTAATTATATTTCAAGAGTTATTTTAATTGACTGACTAAGATTATGAAGCTAATACTTCTAAATTAGACAGAGTTG
This sequence comes from Sequoia sempervirens, assembly GCA_007258455.2. Classification (NCBI taxonomy): domain Eukaryota; kingdom Viridiplantae; phylum Streptophyta; class Pinopsida; order Cupressales; family Cupressaceae; genus Sequoia; species Sequoia sempervirens. The sequence goes on along the minus strand of VDFB02373955.1, from coordinate 5,371 downwards.
CATACACGAGTTATTTAGAAGTATTAGCTTGATAATCTTTACTGGCTGTGACATGTTCAAACTCTTTTAGTAACCATAAATAGATTCTTGAGTATTCCTCGTGCATACAACAAGTAATGATGGTTGTCTCAAATTTCCATCAGATCTTATAATTTACTGATTTCTAAAATGAAGAGATTCTCAAAGACCATTTATTGTTAAATTGCTTAAAATATTAATGCCCACTTATAACCATAACCATATGGAAAGAAAATCTTAGTTTTTATTGCCACAAGTAACATATATCCAAGCAAACCTTTATTGAGATATCAATGAGAGTCATTTGCATAGCTAGGAGAAACCAAGTGCATCCTCATTGCATTGGCTTTCATATGTGTAATTATTTTATATAGGTTTTAAAGTAGTTACAACTCTCAGCTTTGAGAGAATACATATTAAATCATGGGCACCAACATGGATGTATGTGGTTTGAAAATGTAGATTGGGTTAAGTGTTGTAAAAGAACAATACAAGGCAAATGAAAATAAATCTCTTTTTAAAATGGTAAGTGAAAAAATTTAAAAATATTTGTAAACATGTTAAATTAATAGTAGTAGATTTTCTGTAAAATGAGGTGATGGTAAATTTAAATTTATGTTGGAATCTTATGTTTTTAAGAATTTCTTTTATTTTAATTGGATTTATTGAGAAGAGGTAGGTTTATAATGTTGAAATGAAAAAGTATTAAAAATGAGAATATGACTTCTAACTTGAATAAATATAACAAAAGATTGTAATCAAGTTTTACAAAATTTAGAATATTAAAATTAAAAATCATAAATCAATAAAACTTTTGAAATATTTTTGTGTTACATTTTAAATTAAAAATAACTCAAGGTTCAAACAATAAATAAAAACTTTTCACCCAATGACCCAACTAATATTGTTAAGGCTAAAATGGAAAGGGTTAATGAATCTCAATGAACTAAAGTTTTAGTGAAAAAAGAAAATTAAAAATTAAAATAAATTACTAATCTAGAAGTAACATGAAAACTATACTTTACATCAATGTTATTGTTAGATTAATTGGCTTGTTATTTTGGAATAGTGGAATTTCTTATTAAGAAAAAGTGAAGGGTATTTTTTCTAAAGGATGTTGTTCTAACAATTTAATTTGTTGGTACACATCATTATCAATTTCATTAATAAATTTAAAGGGTTGTAATAGAACTTTGTCAATAAATAAAAATGGAATATTTTTTTTATCATTATCTTAGGGGATTGGTTTACTATATACTTCATATTTTTAAAGATATATGCACGACCTTATCTTCTTAAAATTTTGACTTTTGAATTTATTGTAGACTAGATAGTTTATTTATGATTAAGACCACTTAGAATATGTGACAATCAATTCAATTTAAAGGTTTAGGAATATAACATCTCGAGTATGCCTAACATTTCATTATTATGTAGAGTTGAACTTTGGTGGTATATATAATATTTTACTATAGTTATTGTATTTAAGTTAATAAATTACATATATTATACTACTTGTTAAGTATTAAAGAATTGTAGTTTATTTGATGAGATTGATGGTATGTATTTTGTTCATAATATCTGTCAAAATTCAAATTTCTCAATAAATTAGATTAATCCTTACTCAACTTTAATAGAATGAATCATCTACTTATAACCACTGATCAACATAACAAAAAAAAAACTCTAATATATAAAAACAAAAATATCAATATTATATAACCTAATTATTTTCATATAAAAAACAACTCACATTTATATACATATATACCTTGCCTTCACCATTATGGAGAGCTTCTTAGGACTTCACCATTATATATAACCTTGACTTATACAGAAATTACTCACGTTTTATTCATTATCTGCATGTGCTAGCCTTAAAGCAATGCACGTCCTGAGGAGACGTCCAAAAGTCAACTATATCTTTTATAGATAGTCAACATTCATGATCTTCGCCACTTGATTTAGCACTAAATTTAATTTAATTTTTTATATATAGGACGACTTTCCTTCACCATTTCTAGGCCAATAATCCTATGTGTGAATAACATGCTTACGTAGGCTAAATATCCTTTGACTATGTATCCATGGAATCTTTTTTTGGGTTTTGTTTGTAAGTTTCTAATGGTCTTTAGATTAACTATTTTGAGTCATGGGTATCTATCAAGGTTGTTTCAAATATGTTTCGAGTTTTAATTTTTGTGGTGTTGGGATCTTGCATTCAACAAGATGTGATTTATGATGATATATTCAAGACTACTCAACTTCACCAACCAATTGAGTGTCTTTTGAGATCCAAATAATATTTTAAAATGGCACTTTTAAAAAAGTTAGGAAAGATTAATGAGTGGTCGGGGTGATTATTAATTAACATGAATATTTTAAATATATTTATTTAGAATATGTCTAAAGATATTAATTTTGAGGTGTCTATATTGAATTTATTATTTAAGATAAACAAGTGTTTTAGGTTAAATATTTTTTAACATTTTAAAATAGACATGTTTGTAAGAAGCCTTTGCTAATAACATTTGTGGATGTGGCATGCAAAATATTAATTCTACATCCAACATTATTTTAATGAATCAAATATTTTTCTTTAACAAATAGCAAAGCAATAACTTTACAAAATTACTTTATCTTTCAATTTTTTTACCTATATTATATAAAAATATTTATTTTTCAATGATCAATTCATTTTTATATCCAAATACATCATATATATGATTATTCATGAGATGTTTTATTTCTAAAATATATAATATCCACCATATTAAACAACTATATTGTAATGTACATCACAATAAAGGAATAATAGGTATTTGAATAATAGAAGAATTGTATGTGTAAATATACATGAAATACTATACACTTTACAATTCAAGATAATTTAGTATCTCCTCATTAGCTTCCACCTTTTATGTTTTATTGTTTTCATTTTCATAGTGCTCATAAGAAAATGATGAAAAAAATCTTAATTTGTGTAAGGAATTTTCATGTGTGATTACCACAAAGTTAATTCTATCCTTTCTCTTTGTCCTAAATAAATTATTGCTTTGGAAAAATTTAATCCTTGTGATTTGTAATTTGTTATGGCCCATGCTAATCATAAGGACAATATTTTTTGAGTCCCCTTTGTATAGATATAATTGGAATTACGATTGGATATGCACATTGAAATAACAATCCAAAGTGACTATAAAATTTTACAAATTGACATATGTTGATAATTTGGGGCTCTTCCATGCTTGTATATTTTATCTATAATAAATTCTAGAGCTCCATTTACAAGGCCTACTTATATTAAATGTTGATGGGAGATTAACATAACCTTTGCATTATTGGTAATTAACAACTCTAAATCAAGTTCATTATTCTAATCTCTTGATGGATTGGTACTACCTCCTTTGGTTTCAATGTCCTAGCTATCAAGTTTTCAATGAATACAATATCCATCTTTTAAGATTATGCATATTGTCCTTTGTTGTGAATAGATGCATATTATTGCCAAACTTTTTTCTCACAACAAGATCTAATGCAATGCTAATTCTCCTCATTAGTGACTCCCAATCTTTAATTGTTAGATGTACATCTCTAATATTTGTTAGCAACTTATGAAACCTTTGTTAGCCCCCACTTTCTCCTTCATGTCTAAAAATACCTTATCTATTGTAACAACTATTTTATGTTCATTCTATAATAGAATTTCTTCTTGTTTGTTACTATGATATGATGGTTTATCACTAACAAGAGGCAATTGACCCAAATATCCTACAAAAATGATCTATCTACCTCCAAAGCTCATTCTTGCACTTTTTGAAAATGCTTGACAAAGTCACAAGTCTATTTAATTTTATAATAAATTTTATTAGATGAAGCTAATTTGATTATTAAAAATATAATTTATATAATATCTTTTTCAAGTGAAAATTTGTGAGTTTCATTCCTTCTAATTTAGTGAAATCTATGAGTGAAATTCGAAGTGTTGCATGTATAGTGGAGGCATTGATATTAAATATTTTTGCTCCAATTGGTGCGAGTAATAATAGTACAACATTATGGTGATGATGTATCTTATGGTGCTTGACAAATGATATTGATTAGATATGATTTCATGGTCTCATCTTTCCTTGAATTATCATGTACAATGACACACGATTTTGACCAAGTGATGATAATGTGTCATTATTGCATCACACATTATTTTTTAGCACTCAAGGTTCCATATAACATATTATATATTGTATCATGTCTAGTATGAGTAACCCGAATTGCATTAGTCTAGTTGTGTGTTCCTCTCCTTAATATTCATTATTATATGGGGATTGTCTATCAAAATCTTCTGCATCCAACCTAACTGTTTTATTTACTTCCATAATTTATTTGTAGCTTTGAGATGGTTTTTTACGAATGTTTCATTATTTTTTGCTAAATCACTCAAACATCTTCATCTTCATAATCACTATGATTACAAGTAGGGGGTATTTTCTTAGTGTATCAAATTATAATATTTTATCAAGATTCAAATATGTAATTTTTGAGTTAAACACATTGACCTATATTTCATGAGTAGTGTTTCACATGAACTGATACATCATGAGAATGAATTATCCACTTAGCACTCGTTCTATCTAATTCCAAGAATTAATATAGGAGTTAAAATTTAATGATAATTCATGAATGGAGTGCCAAATTTCAAAGTGAGTAAAATAAGCATGCATCACTTCAAATTAAGGCTCTTAAAATAGGAAAAAATGACATGCATTCTTTAAGTGCCATGCAACCTTCTCTTTTAAATTTAAAAATCTTTTTTTGTTAAGTGAATGGATTGAGCATTGAAATGTACAAGATAGAGGCTATTCCTGAATGTTTTAACTCCCATAAATTCAACTCTAACTCTTCTTTAGCTCAACTCATCAAATTTTTCCATCTAGACACTTGCATTGCTAATGTTCTACTTGTGAATGAAGTGGAGTAACCCATACATTTATGAATCTAAAAAAAACAAAAAACTAACTATTTTTAACAGTAAAAATACCAATTTAATTTATATCTTATTCTTCAACAACTAAAAAATAAATAAGAATCTTCATTTGAAAGGAAATTAGATGCACCAAAAAAGCAATCAAACTTGAAACTACCTAGAACAATCAAAATTGCTAAAAATCATAGTTGCCGCGAGACTGGTACTGGTACTGGTACGGGAGACTGGTACGGGTACCGGTACGACATTTTTTGAAAATAGGAGACGGGGGTACTCGGAGACGCCATTTTTTTTTTAACATAAAAATTAATAATATATAGAAAATCTAATATTATAAATTTATAAATTATAATATACAAATTTGAAATT
>VDFB02373954.1:0-17795 GCA_007258455.2 Sequoia sempervirens | reverse complement strand
CCCTCTCCATCCTCCCCTCACCTGAATAGGTGAATTCACCTATCTCACGAGTGACGTTTCCTATTACCCACCTTCCTCCATCGACTAGTGAGTTCACCCATCTCATGGGCAAGTTTTCCCATCTCTCAAGCACTTTTGCTAGTTCCCCTACCCTTGCCCGCAACAGGAAAATTCGCCTGTCCCTCGGGAAATTCTATCTGTCCTCTCCTGTAGTGGGTGAATTCGCTTGTCCCTCAGGTGAGTCCACCTACCCTCGCTCGCAGTGGGTGAATTTGCCCGTCCCTTAGGTGAGTCCTCCTGAATTCGCCCGTCTTGGTGTCATTTTTTCCCTTTTCTTGGGCTTGCAACCCATTTTTGGGTGAATTTTCCCCTTACATGGGAAAATTCACCCTCTCTTGGCTATTGTCCTACATGGGTGACTTTTCCAAAAAAAATGGGTCAAATTGCCATTCTATCGCCTACCCATTTTTCTAACCTACCAAAATCCCAAAACCCACATTTTCAAATTTTAACCTAGCAGGTTACCGCGCACTTGTAGTAGAACCGGTGCACCTCCTTGCCTCAATGGATGATCTCATCATCTGCAAACTCCTCGTCCTCACTTGCCCTGTCATCCATCCTCATCAGCCTCTTCCACTCTCTCTAGCTGAGTCACTCTCCAAATGTACAAATGGTGAATAGTAATTCCTAAAATTACTATATATAACATTTCCCTCTCCTTTCACATTTTTTAGTTCTGATATTTTACCCTTTATTTAAACCACTTTTTTAATTTAACTAATCCCCTTTCTTCCGCAAATCACCATTTGCACATCATGTGTTTGTTTTCCTTCATTCAAAATCCATTCTTCATGGTTTTTTGAGCTCTATCGTGTGGTTCCCTCTATTTCCTCATATTGAGAATTCACCTAAGGCCCCTTTTTCTTCCTCATTCGCCCTCTCGAGGGGGAATACCTTGTCATTTTCCTTTGTTCCTCCATCATGTCCATTTCTTTGCGAGACCAGTGCATCTACTTTCATTTTCCACCACTTGACAGCTTACGCAGCATTTCTCGCACCGGGGCATCATCTTTATAGTCATTTTCTCTATCGAGTCATCTGCATTTATTTTTCTTCAAAACATTGTGATTCTAATAGTATTTCGAAGAGGGGAAAAATGTATACATCCACATTTGACCACTCTCGTATGGTCAAATTCATCCGTTTTATTTCGTCTATGGGTATGTGTAGGATCATGATGGGCCAAAAAGTGGCAATATGATGGATATGTGTAGGGTATGTGGCTGACAACTTTTTTTACACAAAATCGATGAAACAAAAAGGGTTTTAAAGGAGATTCTCATTTTCCACCAATATAAATTATGTTTTACCAAGGAATTTAATAAATAATTATTATTCATTTCAATTTGGAATTTACATAAATCCAAACTCTCGGGACCATAGGCTTCTGATTTTGAAAAACATCCATAGCTTCTTTAAATGGTATGACATTTTGAATCTGAAACATGCATCACATCTCTATGCTTTGCATAATATAGGATTGGGAAAAAAAAAAAAAGAATTTCATGAAGTTTAATTCAAGTTAATGTGGCTCTATTACATGAGTTTTATATTTTTAAAAGTTGTAATAAAAACCTAATTTAATTATTTATTTGGAAAAATTACAAAAAATATGCATCACATCCTGCATAATGAATCCTCTACTTATATGTAAAATATTATAAAAAAAAATATTATCATTTTATTGTAGGTTAGGGTGGTCTGGCTGCATTACCCCATTTTTATTTTTTCCCTGAAATTTAAGTACTACAGCATTGAAATTTCAAAATTTCACACAAATAGATATATTTTTTTAATAAACATAGTAGTTTAGAGACTACATTCAATGTTCTACAAATTCAATTCTTACATATTTTTGAAATAATATAGATAACTTATTCAAATTTTTATGTCAAGTTGCCTAACTCTGATTTTTCTAAATTTTTCACCACTTAAGGGCCTATTTTTTTCATGATGATCCTGCACATACCCCTATCTAGCATCCCCCATCGACATTGATTAAATAATTTATTTAATTAATATTCCTTTTTCTTCTAAGGTTCCTAAGGTATTTAATTTAATACTTAAATACTTTACCTTTTATCCCCCTTTCTTCTCTAAATTAAATAGATCTTTTAATTTATTTAATTTGGTCATTTGCCTTATTGAATTTAAATCTATTTTAAATTCATCTTTTTCTCTCTCCTTGTCTCATCCTCCATAACCTCCCTTTAATCTAAATTAATTCAATTAATCTTTGATTTAGATGTGCACATCCTTAATCAGGATTAATGTCACATCCTCCATCATTGTCCACTTGCCTTAATCCTTCCTTAATCACCCTAATCACCTATTTGCACAACCTTAATTGCAAAATTAGGTCAAAATAATCTTTATGCCATTTATGGCATAGCCCCAAGTCAACCCACATTAAATGCCTTCTCCTTTTGGAGAAGGAAACCTCTTCCCATGTGAATTAAAAATTCACATTTACTCCTCCAAGGCTTTTCTCTTCCCTATTTGGATTATTGAGGAATTTTAAATTCCTCATGTGTCACATGTCCCACATGGGGACAAGGACCTTCTTTATGATGAGATCTTGTTGCAATCCCAAGGTACTCTAAAGTACATCCACATCACCTTCCTCTTGACACATTGTTGGACACATGGAAAGATGTGAGGGCTTGTGAGTCCTCAACTCACCCTAGCCCTTGATCTTGTCCATGTTGGCTAAATCTAATCCCTCCATTTATTAGAGGCATTTGCCCTAAAATTAGAGGATTTTTCCCTCAGTTTTCAACAACACTCATTCAAGCCATCAATCATACTAGCATTCAAGCATTCTCAAGGATACACCATTGATGCAACTTTTGAGCTCATTTTGCATCCTCATCTTGGATATACTCACATACCCACTTGCATCATTGCATCTCTCTTCTCTTGCACATTGTTTTGCATCCACTTTCATGTTATTTTCCATCCAAATGAGCACACAATCTAAAAAAATCAACAAGTCCAACCATTTGATCATCTTGGGAAAGGTAATTCAGTCTATTTTGCTTTGTTTTGTTCAAGTTAAACTAGGCCAATCCTGAGGTGTTGTGTCTCCCTTGCTTGCATTTCCTTTGTTTTGCATTTTAGACTAGGATATTTTACACTGCACACAATTACATTCTAGAATTAAAGCATAATTTATTGAGTGTTGGGAAATTATATGAGAAACATAATAAGGGTTATGTGCATGATCATGATGGGCCAAAAAGTGGCGATATGTAAGTGACATGATGGCCCATGTGGCTGACGACTATTATTCTACCCAAAATTGATGAACCAAAAAAGGTTTTAAGAGATTATTCTCAACTTTCCACCAATATAAATTATGTTTTACTTTGAATTTAATAAATAATTATTATTCATTTTCTATTTGAATTATGACATAAGTCTTGATTGATATGCTAATTGAAAAACATCTATAGCTTTCAAATGGTATCAATTTTTTTGAATCTCAAACATGTGTCAAATTCTATGCTTCACATACTATAGGATTAAAAATAAAAATGAATTTCATGAATTTTTGACCAAGTTAAAGTGGTTAGACATACAAATTTTCATATTTTTTAAAAAAATTTATTAAAAATTCATAATGAATTATTTACTTGGAAATAAATTATAAAAAAATATGCATCACATCGAGACATGAGTCCTCTACTTATATCTAAAATCTTATAAAAATATTATCATTTTATTTTGGTTAGGGTGGTCAGACTGACACCTACTTATTTTTCCCCCTAAATTTAAGTACTACTTACATTGAAATTTTCAAATTTTCACCAAATAGGATTTAAAAAAAAAAACCTAGTAGTTTAGAAACTAAATTCAATTTGCTACAGATTCTATTCTTACATATTTTTGAAATAATATAGATAAATTATTTAAATTTTTACGTCAAGTTGCCTAACTCTGATTTTTCTAAATTTTTTGCCACTTAAGGGCCTATTTTTTCCATGATGATTCTACACATACCCTAAGGTAACTAGTGTTTGAAAAACAAAATGCATAATTTATGATAAGAACCAAGGCAATAGGGTGGTTACAATTGTGCCTATGTCAAAGAATAGAATGTTCCCTTTGAAGTTTGGAGAACATAGCAACAATTTTATTAATATGGCATATGAGGACAAAATTTGGTTGTGGCATCTCATGTATGGACATTCAAATTTCCATAGTTTGAAGATTCTAACATCAAAAGAATTCGTTTCTATTTTTCCTAAGGTTGAAGAACATAAAAAAGTTTGTGAAGGATGTGCTAAAGAAAAACATGCAAGAGAGAAATTTCCAAAAGGCAATGCATGGAGGGCCCATTATCCCCTTCAATTAGTCCATTTAGACATTTGTGGTCTGATGCAGACAAAGAGTTTGGGTAAGTCATCATATTTCATTACTTTTATTGATGATTACTCATGAAATTATTGGGTTTATTTTTTAAAGACCAAAGATAAATCCCTTGAGACATTCAAGAGGTTTAGATCCCTTGTTGAAAAGGAAAAAGGGTGTAGTATCAAATGCTTAAGGACTGATTGTGGAGGAGAATTTTGTTCAAGAGACTTCCAAAATTATTGTCATATGTCTGGAATCAAAAGATAGCTCACCGTTGCTTACACACCTCAACAAAATGGAGTAGCGGAAAGGAAAAATTGTACAGTGGTAGAAATAGCAAGAAGTATGCTTCAGAACAAGGGTCTAAGCAATTCTTTTTGTGGTGATGTAGTTACTACAATAGTGTATATTCTTAATCAGAGTCCCACTAGTGTACTTGATATGATGACTCCATATGAAGCCTAGTATGAGAAAAATCCTAATGTCTAGCATTTCAAAGTTTTTGGGTGTTTAGCATATGTTCATGTAGCTCAACAAAAGACATGAAAGTTAGATCCAAAAAGTGAATAATCTATTTTTGTTGCAAATAGTGAGAAAAGTAAGACTTACAGGTTCTATTATCCTCTCACCCATAACATTGTTATCTCTAGAGATGTGATTTTTGATGAAGGGGGAGTTTATGGTCATAAAAAAGACCATGGTAAGATGTCAAAATCTGTTTTGAATGATGGTATTGTTGATGAAATTGATCATGAGCAGCCCACTAACATTTCAATTCCAAGAGCTACAAGTCCACCAAGTGGCCCCTCATCAGTTCCAAGTGCAAGTCCATCTTTAAGTCCAAGTTCTACAAGGAAGGTAATAAGCTTAAGTGACATTTATTCAAGGAGTACAAATGAAGCACATGAAGAAAATCCAAAAGGTGAGAAAGTAAAATTTTCTTTACTCTCCAAGGCTGATTTTGAGCCATCATGTTTTAAAGATGCAAGTACTAATGAGGTTTGGGTGCAAGCAATGAAAGATGAGATAGATTATATTCAAAGGAATGATACTTGGGAGCTTACAAATCTTCCACATGACAAGAAAATGATTGGTACTAAATGGGTCTACAAGACTGAGTACAATAGTTATGGGAGTGTTGAAAGACACAAGGCAAGATTGGTTGCCAAAGGATTCTCACAGATGTATGGTATTGATTATGAAGAGACATTTGTACTAGTAGTGAGATAAGACACTATCAAAATGTTGATTTTACTAGCAGCTCAAAAGAAATGGAGCATTTATCACATGGATGTGAAAAGTTCCTTCTTCAATGGATACTTAGAAGAAGTGTATGTGGAATAGACACAAGGTTTTGAAGTGCAAGGGAAAGAACATCAAGTATACAAGTTGGAGAAGGCTTTGTATGGCCTCAAGCAAGAACCACGAGCATGGTATGCTAGGATTGATGGATATTTTAAAAAGAATGGCTTTCAAAGAAGTAAGAGTGAACCTACCCTTTGCTACAAATAAGAAGGTAATGATATTCTTATTGTAATTTTGTATGTTGATGATTTGTTGTATATGGGTAGCAGTCCTAAGATGAAGGATGAATTCAAAGTTGCTATCATGAATGAATTTGAGATCTGAAAGATTTAGGTCTCATAAAATATTTTCTAGGAATGGAGGTTTGTCAAAGTGAAAATAAAATTTTTGTTTGTCAAACAAATTATGCTAAAGATATGTTGAAGAAATTTGATATGGTTGATTGTAAACCAACCTCCACTCCAGTTGCTCATGGAGTTGTGTTATGTAGAGATGATGGTGCTAAAATAATTGATGAGATAACTTATAGGAGTATTGTTGGAAGTTTGATGTTTCTAACTCACACAAGACCTGATATTGCTTATAATTCATTTTCACTTGTTTCAAGGTACATGATAGATCCATCTAAAATACATATGAAGGAATTCAAGATAATTTTGAGGTATGTGAGAGGCACTCTAGATTTTGGTATTCATTACTACACTTCTAAAAGGTTCAATCTTGTTAGTTTTAGTGATCTTGATTGGGGAGGTAGTTTGGATGACCAAAAGTTTACATCTAGTAATTGCTTTTCTTTTGGTTCTAGTTTGATTATTTGGAGCTCAAAGAAGCAAAGTATTGTTTCCCTTTCTTCTATGGAAGCAGAGTATGTTGCAATCACCTCAGCAGGCACACAAGCATTATGGCTTAGAAAAATTCTTGAAGAAATTGGAGAGATACAGGTTCATCCTACAATGGTTTTTTGTGATAACATTAGTGCCATCAAATTGGCCAAGGATCCAGTCCATCACAGTATGACAAAGCATTTTGATTTAAAACATCATTTTATCTAAGATTTGGTGCAAAATAAGGGAGTAGAATTGAAATACATCAACACTAAAGAACAATTAGCAGATATCTTCACCAAGGAAGTTGCAAAGGATCATTTTTTTATTCTCAGAGATTAGATTGTGAGCTTTCTCAACATCGAGGGGGAGCATGTTGATAACTGATGTTGGATAATTAGTTGACTTCCAATTTTACTGACTTTGAAACATGCACAGTTTTAAGTTCTAGTATTGTAATACTTCTACATGTTGCATGTTGGTTTTTGCTTCATACGGATTTCTTTAATTAGAGAAAATTTAGTTAGTCAGTTAAGACAATTAGTTTCATATTTTATTACAGTCAATAAACTTTTTTTTCATTGCTAAATTGGATGCATAGAGTAATACATGTAAAAATGCATGGATAGATATTTAGTAGTAGTTGAGTTCCTCAAGCTATGTTTGGACACTACATTCTATGCAGTAATGTAATGTTGGACTCAGGGAACACTTAAAGGGGAGTTGAATCAATGTTCAACAAAATTTAAACTTTAATTTTGATCATAAACCATTTACAACACATAAACAGAAATAAAGATGCAAGAACACGAACAAGATAATCAAAGCACCATAACACCAATATTTTTACGTGGAAACCCTGTTAGGGGAAAAACTATGGTGGACATTAATCCATAATTTATACTCTGTTAAAAGTATGAAGAAAAGGGAATGCACATGCATTCAGGTACACTGCCGAGAGATCACTGCTCAAAATAAGGAAGGCTCACTACCTTACAAAAATTTTGTGATTACAAAAAAAGGTTGAACTAAAAGGATAGCATCTACATATGCCAAAATATAGTTCCAGTTAAGCTCATAAATTAGATTCTAGACCTGCTGAATCCTTTTGGAATTCACTCTGCTATGCTCTAACTTGCTTCCACAAAATCTTAATGCACAAGTGAAACTGTGCATAACTTTCTCAATCACCCTTGTGATATTCAAACATACATCTACTCTACTCTTTTCGCACACTCATACATTTCACCCACTACAAAATGAATTACCAATCTCATGTATATATACCTGCTACAAAAATTTCAATTACTCCAAGTCAGCTTCAACAAAAACATGAAATACAAAATATTCTTCACATGTGGCTCAAATCATGAACAATATTTGATGTGCACCAACAAAAGTCAGCTAGACTATAGCTGCGAACCAAAAAAAATAACTGACACAAGAAACAATTAATCAATTACTTCTTATACATCTACGACATGCAACATTCACTAGGTCAGCCACAATGAGGAAATAAACAAAAAAACATCCTACTAGATCTCCAAGGTCGTACACCGATTAATGCAACATCACAAAACTTACCAACAAGGTAACATATATGCTTAAAGAACTTTCCTAGGGATCCACAACACAAAATGATGATCTGGTGAAGCATATAGATCGACAAACTAACCAGATACCATGTTCTTTCTACTTTCTACTGGTAGAACACAATTCTCTACTTTTTCTGTCGATATGAATAAATTTTGATTTGTGGACCAGGATAATGACTTCAGTTTACATCAATGAAAACACTAGAACACATATTCCAACAATCTCCCCAAGCCATATGCCAACATGTAATTCTTCTTTTATATAAGCATCAATAAAGATATGATTCAATAGCCTACAAAATACAAAAAATTGCTTTGTTCTTCAATGCTCTGGTTTTCCCCTTTCTGAATTGATTTTTTTTTGTCATATTTGTTTTTACCTTTGCTTTATCTTTTTAACCTGTTAGATCAAGAATAGGGCTTTGCTTGAGATTCTACAAAAATAACATTCAAAATTCCTGAAGATCGAGCATGCAGATTGTAAGGAAACTGAGGACCTACATGCCAAATCTTTGATGGGTTGGTGGTTGTGAATACTACTTTCCCACACTCATGATACTTTGTATAACCACATCAGGATCTCAAGTTGGGAGGAGGCATTTGAATTCAGATTGACAAAACACCTATAAAATAGGGCAAAGAGGTAAGGGAAAGCAAAAATGGATTACATATTTATCTCTGGATGTGCCTTTTGATGCCCACATGAGGGATTAGAAACACAACTTGACCATATTTTTCAAGTCGAAGAACCTCAAGTGAAGGATGTTATTAGGAAAGTGATTAGGGAACACTATCTTAGATCGAGGCATATCCATGCCAATCAACTTGTTGAGATGTTTTCGTCAATCATGGTGTAGATGGTTGGTAGAAAATTAATTGGGAATCTTATGGGGCAATATCTATGAGAGGAAAACATCATTTAGGAGGCCATATCATCCATCTCTATGTTCAACAAAGACCCTTAGAAGGGGTTGATATGTGACATCATGGACAATAGTAAGGTGAAGAATGAAAGGAAGTATGTGATGGCTATAAATTTGTATAGGGAATGCTTTTATAAGAAAAATATGTAACCCTTTTTAGATCATGTAATTATCAACAAATATTTATTCAATGTTGTAGAAGTAGGAAGGCTAACAGAACTGGCTACTAGGCTAATAACATTGTATATCCATAAGCACTAATAGTCTCAGGTTGTATCCACATTCTTTCTACAATTTATTTTTCTATTAATGAAATGAGAGCTATCCTCACTAGTAGCAGTTTGCTTCAAAAAAAGAACAATTAGACCCTATAAAAATACTCACCCTTATCTGTTATTTTGACGTTTTATGTATATGATTAGTGACACTCTTATGCAATTGTAGAATAATTCTTGATGATAATAATATTAGTGTCCTTATATTAATCTAAAGAATACATACAAATATACAAAGTTTAACTTAATTAATAATTATTACAAGTAAAAAAATATATATTAAGTCAAATATGCTCATATGAATGCAATTGGTTGACTTCCATGATTGATATTTCAGATATATGTATCATATATGTTGTTATTTGTTGCGTTGAGGAAAAGGGAGTTGGAAGGAAGAACATCACAGATCCGAACAAAAATAAGTGTTGTGAAGATGAGGGCAATTGATAAATGAGAGGGGGAGCAACAAAGCTAGCATGTCACTAATTGTTGAGTGATCTAAGAGAGCTAGGGCTTTCAAAATGGAAGGGTAACACTTCTCTTGTTAATTATGTCCATGGAGGCAACACGTTTGCAAGAGAGGCACATGGTGAGAAAGGATAATAGCAGTGATATGTAGTAGTTCCAGGGCCTCACTCCTCCTCCTCCTTTGATTACACATGATAGAGCATCATTCAAAACCCTCAACTCTTGCAACTCCTTTTGTAGCTTTCTATTTTCTTTAAATGTTAGGTTTTTACAGTATTGCTTTAGAAGATTGTAGTCCACATATGTTTGCTTCAACTTTATCTTGTAAAAGAAATAATAATAAACAAATATCAAAACAAAAGGCCTATTTTTAGGTTTTATTATCCTTGGAAAGTTTCGTACCTATTACCTATATTTTAAATCAATGAATAGTAAAAAGAATGACATACCAAATTCTTTTATCCTAGAACCAAAATTCCACTTGATGAGGTCAAAAATTCCCCCCTCATTCATTTTTGACTGATTTTTGTCGATCGAAATTTTTGACGCGATTATCGATCTTTCGACCGATCCGATCTTTCGATTAACTGATCGATCTTTGCCTGTTCACGTCTGATCCTGATCTTTGCCGGATCTTGATCTGACCGTCCCATGTCCGATCTGGTTATAACATGAGCCTATTGGTAATAGATCCTGAAAATCTTTCTCATTCAAAGGATTTTTTCAATTGTGTTTCAATTCTTGTAAGTGGATGCATAGTTGATTTGAAGCTATCACTTCTTCATTGGGACCTTTGCTGCAAAACCAATATCAGTTTTCTAAATTTCCTATCAATTGACCTCATGTGCTGCACAAATGCATGCAAAAATAGACCACAATATTTCCTAACTGACCTTCCACAACTCTTTGACATACTCATTACACACCAAAATATAATTGTTACTACAATATTATAAATTATAATTTTAAATATATTTATTCAAAAGACATGAACATTTTCAATATAAATAATTAAAAGTTAATATTTTAATTTTTTTAAAGAAATATATATCTACGTTTCTTAATATTATTGCTTTGCCAAGTCTATTTTTTCCAATGTAAAAGTAGTACAGTAATTTAACTAGTTGAAGGTTGTGTGAACGCGTGACATAAAATCCAGCTCACCACCTGTAATGGAATATTGAACACATGTATAAAGACCAATATGAAAACAATAAAAGATTAGCAAAGTTCAAACAGTCGCAAACTTGATTGCTTAAAGCATGGCCGTTTTCCATCTCACAGATATGGTTGTCACTAACTCTTAACTTGTTCAATAATGTCTTAAAATATTCAGAAAGATACTTAGAAGCAGAAGTGAATAATAAAGTTAACTAAATGATCGTCAAAGCTTGGAAAATGGGTTTGATTTCCACCAAGAAACACGGTAGAATACATCATAAACTGTTCATCTTACCTATCATCTAATTCGCCCACATTCATTGACTCACATCTTCAATGATATTCTTTATGCGTTTTAATATTTGAAGACGCCTTGTCTTGTAGTTGATCGTGATGACCCCACACGCTTTAGGATAAGCGCTGGCATTCAATGTCTTCTCCTTTTCATGCCAATGAAATTCTTTTAATTATTGAGAAGCGTTTACATTACTCTGCCTGTGCATTGCCGTGTGTCCTTTGGATTTCTATTCTGCTTTGAAAGATGAAAGCGATCGGCTCTTTTATTTCTATTTCAGTACTTGTAGTTGTCTGTGTCTTCCTTACATCATCTCCTATTGTTCAATTGTCATTTGCTCTGCCTTCTATAATTGGATATGGAGGGGCCACGTGGATAAATAATATCCAGTCTTTAGAGTCATGGACACCTCTATCAGCGACCTTGAGCGCACGCACAGTCAGACCTATTCTTCTCTCCAACAATATCTCTTATGGCGGTGAAAGCCTGCGGGTTAGATGTGGATTCTTCTGCTACTCTATTCCTTGTGACACGGGCTACTCATTGGCAGTTTTCTTTGTTATCTACCAGACTGATTATACTGATCCAGATGACCTGCAGATGGTGTGGAATGCAAACAGAGAGCGCTTAGTACAAGACAACGCAACCCTTGGACTCACCTCCTCTGGGAATCTTGTGTTCAAGGACGCAGATGGAAGTCTGGTCTGGTCTACAAATACATCCTTCAAAGATTTTCAAGGACTAATGATCGAAGAAACAGGGAACTTAGTGCTCTTTAACAGCTCCAATGGAACCATGTGGCAGTCTTTCGACAGTCCCACTGATACGCTCCTGCTAGGCCAGAAGTTGAAGGTGGGACAGAAGCTTATTGCGAATATTTCACCGACCAATACAAATCAAGGGCTTTACTACGGATCCTTGAAAGTGGACAGCTTTGCTATTTATATGGCACCTGCGCCGGCTCAAATGTATTATAGGCAACGAACAAGTGTGAACATAGCTTATGTACAGTTGGATAATGAGACGCTCAATTTCTATCCTGTCGGATATCCATCGACTCCGATTACATTGAGTTTTCCTATACCAAAAAATTGTCTCTATTTTAAGATTGATTCAGATGGGCATTTGCAGTTCTATTCTTTCCAACCAACAACTGGGAAGTCTGTAAACGACTATTTGTCAGGCTTCACTAGTGCATTAACTATATGTGAGTATCCTAGAACTTGTGGTGACTATGGTATCTGCACAGGTGGTCAGTGCAGCTGTCCAAAAGAGGCCAATGCTTTTGCTCAGATTAATTCCTCCAAACCCAGTTCGGGCTGTGTTCCACTTAGTCCTCCCGTCTGTCCAGAGACGTCTACAACCAGTGGCAGTCCACAAGATTATGAGTTGTTGGAGATGGACCATATTTCCTATTTTACTTTTTCTTATGAAAATGCGTCTACCACAGAGTTGGTTTCAAGAAATGAATGTAAAAATCTTTGCCTCAAAAATTGCACTTGCAAAGCTGCTTTTTTCAGGTATGATATCTCTGAAAATTATTCTAGTGTTTATTGTTATCTGGAGTCCAATGTCTACTCTGTACAAATGAACAGTCCAAGTGATACCTTTTACAATTCCACTGCTTATATTAAAGTTCAGAGAATCTCCAAGCACGCGAATCGCTCAGTTATAGTTATCAGTATTACTGTTGGTAGTGGATTGGTTTTGCTGTTTGTCTTATTGGGGGTATGGATGGCAAAATCTGGAAAATGCAATACAGAAAAGAAAAGGGATGAGCGTGAGGAAGAGGACGCTTCTCGGAACTGGCCGACTGGGTTGACTTTGCGTTTTTCATTCCAGGAATTGCAAAATGCTACAAACAATTTCACCACGAAGCTAGGCAGCGGGGGATTCGGGTCTGTTTATGAGGGCGTTCTCTCAGATGGCACAAAGATTGCAGTGAAGCGGCTTGACAGAGCAGGACAAGGAACAAAAGAATTTAAGGCAGAGGTAGAAACGGTAGGCAGTATTCATCATCTCAATTTGGTAAGGTTGAAAGGCTTCTGTGCGGAGAAAACCCATCGAATGCTCGTCTACGAGTATCTACCAAATGGGTCTCTTGAAAAATGGATATTTCCCAGAGATACCGATCAGTCGATGCTGGATTGGAAGACCAGATCTAAAATAGTTCTTCATATTGCACGGGGATTGGCCTATCTACATGAAGAGTGCTATCAGCGAATAATTCATTTCGACATCAAACCCCAAAACATTCTCCTGGATGAAAATTTTATTGCAAAGGTCTCAGATTTTGGGCTTGCAAAGTTAACTAGCAGAGAGCAAAGTGAAGTGATAACTATGTTGAGAGGAACACCCGGTTACATGGCTCCTGAATTATTGAATATGCATATTAATGAGAAAGCAGATATATTTAGCTTTGGTGTTATGTTGGTCGAAATTGTGAGCGGAAAACGAAGCAGAGAGCTTACTGGGTACAGCTTATTCTCAGTATTACAGACGAAAGCCGAAGAAGGGAGATTGACAGATTTTTTAGATTCAAGGCTTCAAGATGAAGCGAATGTCATAAAGGAGGAGGCAACCAAAATGTTACGAGTGGGGTGGTGTGTATACAGGATGATTTTATGAGCAGGCCAGCGATGTCAACTGTAGTAAGGGCATTGGAGGGAACGGCAGATTTGGGCACTTTCCCATCTTCTTCGTTCGCTGCTTTGGACCACTCAGTCCGGCTGGAATCCGAACCTCAAAATTCGCAACTCTCGTATACCCCCGAGTCTTCTCTAATATCTGGAAGATGATTCTATTTTCTCTTTGACTGTACCGCTGGAATTTATTTATTTATTGGAAACATGCATATAATAAAAGAGTACAATCTAATTTTGATTGATTTGATTTTGGACATTTTGTTTAGGAGGAGTAGGTGCACACTTCAATTATTGTACGTGAAGAGACTAATAATAGTTTGACTACAAATATTTTGCACCGGAGAAAGTTTTTAAATTTTGTCCATGCGAGACCATTCTGTGAATTTTGTATCATATAAATGGGAAGATTCTGTAGGTTTGGCATTGCATTCCAGAACACATTTAAAGTATTAATATATAAACAATGGAAATAATATGTTATTAATATATATTAAAAATTAATTATTTTATTTTTTTAATAATAAAATAAATAATACAATGTATATTAATGATTACAATATATCTTAATTTATTTATTATTATTTTTAAGTTTAGAAAATTATTAATATTGTTTTAATTTTTTTAGCTGATCTATTATTGTGCAATATAATTTAATAAAGAAAAATGAGATTAAATAAAATATGTTTGATTAGAGTTTTTTTTTGAAGATTTGAATTTTGAAACTATTATGTCAAAGAGTTTCCCATAAATGTGGAAGATCCAATCTTTTGAGGGGATTATATTGCTAAGAGGACAACTCTTTATCTGAATAATGCTCAATAAGAATATTTGAAGTGAATCTACACATTAATGAAGGAATTTCTAAGTAAATATACTTCCAAGCTCAACATAATTAAAAATAAATAAATACATAAATATCAATTTAGATATTGGAAGTGGAATGTTCTTGATAGAGGTTTAAAAAATGAGTAGGCATAAAAAGCTCAATATTAACGTTGGAGGAAGAATCTATAAAATGAATATAGTGAATTATTTGAAGTTTTATTAGGATTTAATTATGTATTTGTAAGAGTTATATTACCTTTTATATTTATTAGTAGTAGTTTACAATAATTTATTTCTCATGAGTATAAATGGTTTAGTTAGTTTTCACTATGTTTTGTGTTATTGATAATAGTGAAGTATTGAGATTTCTTGGGAGGTCACTCATACTAATACTATTTCAACTCAAGAACACTTAATGATATAATTTCACTAAAAATCAAGTCCAACTAGCTTGATATCCCATTTGTAAATTATTCAATAAGTAGGTGGTGTTTTCATTGAGGATGGGGGTTTCTTCATAGATGTCCTAATGAAAAGATGAATGGGATTTGATTGTAATGGAGGGTTCCAATTTATTAGAATAATTTTATGACATCTTTAGGTAGCTTCTACAAAACTCTATAGGATGAATAATTGAGATAGATTGTGAATGAAGAATTGAGATTGAGCAACATGGTTTCATGTTAATTTTGTGGTTGTCTTTATGTGAATGGTTGATATTTCATCAATTTATTAGATGGTTGAGATGTCATGTCTCTTCAAGGAAGATCATATGCTCCAATGAACATGTCATGTAACTGTATCATGCCAATAGTCTAACTGATAATCAAGAGTGCATCATGACATAATAACATAGCCATCCTATCAAAATAATGATCAAATGTCAAAAGAGAAATCATGACACCTCAACCAAAGACCAAAGAGTCCTCCATGGCTAACTAATATTTCAACATCTCCAAACCACATGAAGATAACCATCTCCTACAAACAAGATCATCCACCACTCAAATGGTGAATCTACATCATCGCCACAAGCTCCCACTAAACCATGAGACCAAGCTCTACATGGCATCCTGATAACCACCCTTTAAATAAATATCCTTTGTGGCCTCAATACAACGAAGGAACTCAACAACAAGAGATCTAAAGGGCATCATGAAACCATGATGTCCAAAACCAAGAAGGTACAACATTTCAAAGTTTGATGAATTTCATCTTTAAGAAATTCTTGAGGAATTTTGTATTAGTGTTCTTTGATGATATGATTTATAACAAGACATGGGAAGAACACTTGTAGCATGTAGATGAAGCATTACAAGTTCTTCAAGATCATCAACTCTATGGTAATCCACCCAAGTGTACTTTTGGTATCAATGAGGTGGATTACTTGAGACACTTAGTTTCACATAAAGGAGTAAAGGAAGATCCTAACAAAATTAAGGCTATCATGGAATGTCCTATTCCTAAAACCATTAAGAAATTAAGGGGTTTCTTGGGGTTTCTTGGGTATTGTAGAAGATATGTGAGGAATTATAGATGTATAACAACACTTCTCAAAAATTTATTGAAGAAGAATTATTTTAACTAGAATGAATATGCTAATGTAGTATTTGAAATGTTGAAGGAGGCTATGTGTAAAACTCTAATTATTTCCACTCTAGATTCCACCAAGGATTTTATTTTGGAATGTGATGCTTCAAGAAATGGTATAGTAGTGGTTCTCATGTAGGAGGGTCAACCCATATCTTTTGAGAGTCATCAACTAAAGGGTAACAATCAACTCAAACCTATTTATGAGAAGGAAATGCTAGCTATTATTCATGCAATAAAATAATGGAGGCATTACCTAATGGGTAGAAAATTCAAGGTTAAAAGAGATTGTGATAGCCTAAATTTTTTTTTCGAACAAATATTATCTTCTAAAGAGAAAGAAAAATGGGGCACTAAGATGTTGAGATATGATTTTGAGATTGTATATAAGAAAGAGAAGAAGAATGTTGTTGCAAATGCACTATTGAGGAAGGATGAGAAGGATGAAGCTTATTGTCTTCCATTTCATTATTATAAGAATATTAGGTAATAGAAGCGAAAGTAGACCATCACAATTGTGTTAATACAAGTAATCTCATTCAAAAATTACACAGTTATCCTATTAGCTCAGAAAAAAAATTCTAGAAGGGAGATACTTTGTGGTATAAAGAGTGATTGTATCTTTCCAATAATTCCTCTCTCAAACAAAATATTCTCATAGAACTTCATGAGTTTCTAGTTGTTGGTCATTTAAGATTTTTGAAGACATATCATCGAGATAAGAAAGACTTATTTTGGGAAGGGCTAACATATTAGATTTATAACTAACATGAGACAAATAATCAAAAAATGAACAAAACACCTTCCAAGAAATAACTATAAAAACAAAGATTTTCTATTCCTAAAAAAAGATTATAGAATGAATCATACAAGAGAGAATGAATGCTTTACAAGAGAAACCCTAATTATAAAGGTATTAGATCATGACAAGTTCCAACATCCTATGAGATGAGACAAAATGATCTAATATTAGCTCACTAGTTAACATAAATAAAGCATTAGGTTAACTAAAAATTAATTGCATGAGAATTAGATTAATTAATTATTATCTAATGTACATGATAATTGTAACGCTGCCCTTAAGTGTAACTTAGGGAGTAGCTAAAAACTCTAAAAATTGATGCATAGAAAAATGAAGAAACCATTAATGGGTCCTAAAAATGGGGCTTGATGATGTGCCTAGTACAATCAAAGAAATATCTCATAACTAGAGAAAAGGAGAAAACCTCATGGAAAAAATTCTCTCCTAAAGAGAGATGAAAGCATGTAATAAAACAGGAAGGAAGGAGGCCTCATGAAAATCCCCAAGGAAAAATTCCTTCACCCCAAGCATTGATCACAACTAGAGGTAATGAGGTGATGCTAAAGGTTTCATGAAGATGTTTGCAACCTACTCCTCTATAGGCATGTACTCAAAGGTCAGAAAACCATCCTGAATCAACTACCATATGAAGTGCACATGGATCTCTATGT
>VDFB02373953.1:0-17060 GCA_007258455.2 Sequoia sempervirens | reverse complement strand
GAAGCAATTAGGAAGGATCCGAGATTACATAAAAACCTTCACAACCTTGATGCTTGAAATCAAGGACATGTCAGAGGCTGATAAGTTGTTCCAATTCATGCGAGGACTTGCTCCATGGGCTCAGCAGGAGCTCCGGAGGCAGAATGGTTGGAATCTCCCCTCGGCAGTGGCTGCCGCGGATCGGTTATTGGACTTCAAG
Organism: Sequoia sempervirens; assembly: GCA_007258455.2. NCBI lineage: Eukaryota > Viridiplantae > Streptophyta > Pinopsida > Cupressales > Cupressaceae > Sequoia > Sequoia sempervirens. Next base: position 16,861 of record VDFB02373953.1, on the reverse strand, counting down.
CACGATGGCCCCAGAGAGCAAGGAAGGGGACAGAGTTCGCACCGAGACAAGAAGAAGGGGCCGCGATGATGGAAAGGGCAAGGGGAAGCCAGTGCATTCAACCAATACCAGGGGTAGTGGGAATCAAAAGGCCCCGAGCAAAGGTTCAGCAAAGGGAGGAGGACCTAGGGTGGGCGAGTCCAAGGCCGCCCAGAAAAAGAGTAATGTGTGTTTTGTGTGTGGGAGTGGATCACATTGGGCCAGGGATTGTCCCGAACGCAACCGGATTAACTCAGCAACTCAAGTACCGGCACAACCAGATGGAGCCGCGTCCGCTATGGGCGTCATCCAGGCTCTTGGTGCCATGAACGCACAGACGCCTCCCAAGGCCGCAGCGGCCACACCAGTGGACTGCCACAAGCTCAGTTTTGTAGAGGTTCAACTCAATGGGAAGATCACATCAGGGTTGGTCGACTCGGGAGCGACCCACAACTACATGGCAGCAAAGAGGGCAGTTGATCTGGGTTTAAAGGTCCAAGCTGGCCTTCAAGGCGGTGAACTCTCCAGCGAAGAAGGTGGTTGGGATTGTCAGGGATGCTCCCACAACGGTAGGCATGTGGCAGGGTCGCATGGACTACATGGTGATAGAGATGGATGATTTCGAACTCATCCTTGGTCAAGAGTTTCTTAGACTTGGCTTCCGTTGCGGTGATCCCACATCTGGAGTCGCTCATGTTCATGGATTCAAGGCAACCGGGCATGGTGAAGACAAGTGACAGACAGCAAAGTGGGAAGACTCAGGTAGTGTCGGCACTCAGTATGAAGAAGGCTTCCAAGAAGCAGGGCAAGGAACCAATGTTCTTGGATGCACTATTGGGAGGTTGGGACGAAATAGAGGATGCACCTGGGGCACCCATCCCTCCCGAGGTCGATGAGATTATCATGGAGTTCCAAGACCGCATGCCCGAGAAGCTACCTGCACGGCTCCCACCTCGCCGGGCAGTAGACCATAGGATCGAGCTCATCCCATCTCGGCCTCCTGCACAAGCGCCCTATAGATTGTCGGGGCCGGAGATGGTCGAGTTGAAGAGGCAGCTCGAGGAGCTTTTGGAGGCGGGATACATCAAACCATCTCGCTTCCCATATGGCGGAAGCCCCGGTGTTGTTCCAAAAGAAGAAGGACGGATCCTTGAGGTTATGTGTGGACTTCAGGGCCTTAAACAAGCTGACCATCAAGAAGAAATATCCCCTACCCCTCATAGCAGATTGTTTCGACAGGTTGTCCGGAGCACGAGTGTTAAGCAAGTTAGACTTGAAGCAGGGGTACTACCAGGTGAGGATCGCACCAGGGGATGAAGAAAAGGTTGCATGTGTGACCCGGTATGGGTCGTATGACTTCATGGTGATGCCGTTTGGGCTTTGCAACGCCCCAGCGACATTCTGCACGTTGATGAACGATGTATTCAGGCCCTTGTTAGACAAGTCCGTTGTGGTTTACCTCGACGACATCCTGGTATACAGTCAAACCATGGAGGAGCACAAGCAGCACTTGGCGGAGGTCTTCGAGTTGCTCTGCACGGGAGCACCAACTTTTCGTCAAGAAGGAAAAATGTTCCTTTGCGCAGAAGGAGGTCCATTTCTTGGGACACATTGTTGGCAAAGGTCTAATTCGCCCAGACCCGGAGAAGCTAAGAGCCATTGCAGATTGGGAGCCTCTAAAGGATGTTCATGCAGTCAGGCAGTTCCTAGGTTTGGCGAATTACTACCGCAGGTTCGTGGCGAGTTACTCAAGGTTGGCAGCTCCCCTAACGGACTTGCTCAAGAAGGACCGACAATGGACCTGGTCGGCCAAGTGCCAAGCGGCGTTCGAGTCCCTCAAGGAGCGACTCACCTCAGCGCCAGTCTTAGCCTTGCCTGATTTCAGTGGTTCATTCGAAGTTCAAAGTGATGCCTCAGACTTCGCCGTCGGAGGGGTGCTCATGCAGAATGGGCATCCGATTGCATACGAGTCCAGGAAGCTCAAGGACCGCGAGAGGCAGTGCATGAAAAGGAGATGACCGGGATCATCCACTGCCTTCGAACTTGGAGGCACTACTTGTTAGGGGTTCCTATTGTGGTAAAGACAGACAACGTCTCCTCGACTTACTTCAAGACTCAAGCCAAACTCACTCCGAAGCAAGCAAGGTGGCAGGAATTCATGGCCGAGTTCGACGTTGAGATCCGGGAGGTTGGTTCAACCATTGTTCGAGATCGATCTTTCAATATTCCACCCCCCCACCCCTGCAGGGTGGGAAACGCCGGGGCAACTAAGAAAGGGGGTGGCCCCTACTATTCTATGGCATGTGGATGATAGTTGGGTTGGGTGGGGAGATATAGTCGGGAGAGGTAGCCCCAACTACTAAACCCACCCACCCGCAACTATTGAAAGCCACCCTGCTTGCATCGGGGCCTATAGTTTGAAAGGCTGGCATGGCAACCCCCGGATGATAGAACCATACTAGCAGCCGGGAGGAGGATATAGATCTAGATAGCTACCGATCATTATCATTTCAACGCTATAGCATCTCGACCCGGCCTATCTTATCTCCTTTTCGACTCGACCGAGGGCCCAGATATAGATAAGGGCTCGCCCGCACTATCTCCTCCCACAAATTAATCTACCCGGGGCCGGGAGGCCCTCGTGTGCGGGGTTGGGTGGGGGGTGTTGGCATCATTGGGCCTATCTCATCCGACGGGTCTTTAATGCTTTGATGGAGATCGAGGGGCGCATTTATGCTCTCTCCCGATATATATAGCTTATGCTCGGGTGGGTGGGAACTATTATAGGCCTACTCCTACTCTATAGATAAATGGGGTATATAGCTGGGCTGGGGAGGAAGGCCTACTAGATCTATAGAGAAATGGCCCCCCGGCTGGATGAGAAAGTAGCTAAAGGTCCTCGGGGGTGGGTGGGAGGTAGATAGGGTCCCGGCTCTATATCTGGGTCCTCGGGGGTGGGTGGGAGGTAGAAGCGGGCGAGTGCCGTGCCGTTATATCATCTCATCATGGCCTGGGGATCTACTATTACATAGAGATAGGGGCCGTTGCCGGGAGGCCAGTTCTCTATATAGGGCCGTCGGTCGCCAGTTATACCAGTTATATAGATAGGGCCGTCGGTCGAGCATCATCCATCCATAGCTGTTCCGCTCGCTCGGGAGATTAGTTAGTATGGTATGGTGATTCAGACTTGTAGCCGTAGCCACCTTTCCTTAGCTCAGTTCCGAAATCAACTCTATATCTAGGGGACCCCCTAGATATATGGGCCGCCTCCCGCCTCTAGTATCAATATCCATTTCAGGGCAACTATAATTCCCCAAGGCTCCCACCAGCGCTTCGGTGAAGACCGCCCAGAAAAAAACTCGCCCTTCGGTCCTCTCACCCCACCGTTTTAAAGATCTAATATGGCTTGCAATCCCACCTAAGGCCTACCTTCGGCAGGTGGGTGGGAGGCCCCATCCCCAACTTCTGCCATTGTAGATTAGTTAGTTGGCTATCGCCGACCGCCAAAGGCAAGTGCAGCTATAATGGCGTGGTGTTGAAGGCACGCCTTTGGGTGGTGGGGGGAATCATAGTTTTGGGCCCTACCATTTGCCGGGTCACACCGCTGGCCTGGGTGGGAGGCTCCTAAACTTATCAGCCTTCCTTACCCAGCTCCCCATTATAGTTCAAAATTCTTCAGCACTCCACCATGGCCTTAGGTGGGGTTGGACCGACCATACTCGCCTTTGGTCGGTGGGGTTGGGGCCTTGGATAGTGGGGTTGGGAACTATCTCCTCCCCCCCGAGGCTGACCCCACCGACCAGGGCTTCGCCCACCACCAAGGGCGAATGGGGTCATCGGTACCAACCCCACCGACCTATTCGGGCCTCTGGCATCCCCCGTGGGGTGGGAGATAGGTGCGGCCCTTGGCACCGACTCTGAGTATGATCTATATCCTCACACCCCGGTCCCCGGAAGGACATGGCTCTGTCGCCGGCGTCGGGTGGGAGGATATACTCAAAGGTGGTCCCTAATCGACCAAAGTAACTCCACCGAAGCTCGGCCACCTAAGGCCCGCCTTTCACCGGCAACCCACCATATTGGAAATACAGCGGGGGCATCAATAGGCCTTACCCACCCACCATACCCGCCTCGTGGGGTGGGTGGGTGACATAGGCACAGGGTGAGAAATCCCCCGCATGGGGGTTGGGGCCTCGCGGTGGGGGTTGTGGGCAACCTATAGCCTCCCACCCCCCCCGGTGGGGTTGGGGGCCTTAGGGCTACTTGAAATCTTTCTACTTTTTGCTATTAGACATTATCGGAGCAACTCAAAAAGTTTAGTTTCAATGAGAGCAGCTCGAACAGCAGATGGCCCTCTCCCTTATCGGAGCAACTCGAAGAGTATAGAATGAGAGCAGCTCGAACAGCAGATGGATGTTGAACTATAGTTTAGTTCATCGAGATGGATGGATGTTGAACTAGCTCAGCTATCTACTTCTCCCCACTGCTCCAGACAAGTTAGGCAGATTCCCGGAACTATACAAATAATATACCTCCAAGCCCCCCACCCAATTCTAGTTCCTATCTCCTCCCACCCACCCCTGCAGGGGGGGTAATATTACCACCCACCCCTGGGCCCCTACCATTTTATAGGACGTAGAGAATATGGCTGGCCAACTATCTTTTCTATTCGTGGCCAGATTCTATACGTAACATGCCCCACTAGACCTCTCCTCCTCCTCCCCCCCACCCCTCTATAATAGCTATGGTAGGGCGGCGCCCCACCTAAGGATAGAGGTAGGGCCCCGGCTAGATAGTAGGGGTTGACCCGGCACTACTATATTCCCCCCCTAGTTAAGAGCGATGAAGAGAGAGTTCCCTAACAACTAGAAACCGGGGTGGGCCCCTACTATTCTATGGAGGAGGATATAGGAGTAGAATTGAGGTGTTCATGTGGGATAACTATAGTTCCGATGCCCTTAGAATAGTAGGGCCACCCAAGGCCAATATGGTCGGTGGGGTTTGGGGGGGGGCCTCCCACGAATAGAATCTACCGGGGGGGTCGGCCGCTGCGGGTGGGAGGACAAAAGGGGTTGAGAATCAATCTCAAACCCCAAGACCACCCCCCTACTATTCTAAGGGGCCTTACCCTATAATTCCCACCCACCCTTTCTCACTATATCCTCCCACCCGAGGAAAATAGTTGGGTACGGCAGGGAGATAGTTGGGAGGGAATTTGAGTTCTTTCGAAGTGGGGATGCCGAGGGAAAAGAGGAGTGCAAGCAGCCCTGGTGATTGTTATGCCCTGAGTGGTTTAAGAGAAAGATTCAAGAACTATATATAGGGGGGGGCCGCGTCTGTTCACCCGGCTCGGGCCACCTCCGTTCACCTGTCCACCGGTGGTTCAGAAGATGCATGCGGTTCATCACTTCAAAGGTTCATAACCCACCCGGTTAGCACTTTTCTCTGGATTAAATTAGGCCTGATGTGCCCTACTATTCTAATGGGCCATTCTGGGGAATTCCTAAACTCATATCTATGGGCGACCGTGTGATCAGGGGTATTAATCATAGTACATTTTATTTATGCGATCATCAAATGTCACATCCGATCTTCGATGAGTGAGTGATTCATGTTACGTACATAGATCAGATCTAGCTGCGAGTGTGACTATAGTATAGCTATTCCGGTTTCGCTGATCCGCTTCAGGGAGGTTAGGTTGAGGGCACTCCTCTATCTATATGGGGAGAGGGACTGACGACTATATATAGTTGGGGCTCCCTATTAGTATATAGTACTTCATGGTAGGCTCTAAAGCTCTGCCCTATCCATCTATCCGGAAGCCGATTCGTAATGTCAGATCGTCTTCGGATAGATGGATAGGGCACAAACATCGTCTTCGGGAGAGTGCCAAGATATAGCAATGGGTGTTGGCTCGACTAAGAAATGAGAAATGGGTGTTGGTTTGCTCGACTGAAGCCCATAGAATTTTAGGGGACTGACTTCGGATGATAGCTAGGCTATCGCCTCTATATATAGGGGCGGGAGAGTATACTATGGATATATAGGGGTGGCGGCTATATCCATATCCCTATCCCTATCTAGTTGGCGGGGGCGGGCTCCATATCCCACATGTACCCGTTGGCCTATCTATCCAGGGGCGGGGGAGGCCCACTGATAAACTCGGCCGCTCTCAACTCAATATCTAGATAGGGGTGCTGACTCTATAACCACGGATAGATGGTCAGTCGACTATTAATCAGTCACAAGGCCATATCTGTATATAGGGGGACACGCACCATCCACCATCCATTATATATAGTTCGTGATATGATGTGATAGGTATCAGTCATCAGTCGACGAATAGAGATGGCCTATATACGGGGCACTCGGCCGCCCCTATTATATACAAGCGGAGGTCGAGGCAACTATAGTAGGGGTGAGCGCAGCGTAGCGAACCACTCGATTGATAAATCGAGGGCTCCAGATATGGGGCACTCCCCCGACTATATAGGGGGAGGGCCTTTAGGCACTCGATTGAGAGATTAAATAGCCTCCCTATCTATCTATATGGCTCGGCCTCCCAGAGAACTATAGATCCCACTACGGACTATAGTCCATAGGAATTTCTATATGCTGATCTAGCTGCCCCCACCCCACTATCTATATATATCTCCCGAGCAAAGCATCTATATGTCGTGTCGGCCCCTCCCCTATGAGCTGATAGGCCGATAGGCGATGGATCGAGGAAAACTAGCTTAGCTATAGTCGGCACCCCCTATATCTATTCTATATAGGCCAACGGGAGAGGACGCAACTGATAGATGGGGCCATCTATCTAGCCCTAATCCACCCTCATCCTATATCTATATATGGGTTGGGGCCCATCCAACTAGCTATAGGTGTAGGTGTGGGTGACTCACTCAACCGGAGCAACCGCCGAAGTTCTATATATAGGGGGGCCGATGGCCTATATAATAGAGGGGCCGGGCATAGCATATAGTTCCGTCGGGTGGGAGGGAGATTTAGCGTGCCGGGGTCCCAGATAGGGGCAGTCGAGTGCATAGATGGGATAGTCGCCCTCGACCCCCGAGAGGGGCCCTCGTCCCATATATTACCCCATAGTGGAGTGAGTGTAGATAGGGATAGGTTACTATAGAGAGGGCCTATCTATCTATTCGATCTACCGCCATATACAGATAGAAAGGGTGCCTAGCCCCCATATAGAATAGAGATAGGGGCCTCGTATTGCCTATTTGCCCGTCGCCATATACTTAGAATCTATAATCTAGAATCTCGTCTATTAATCTCCCGGGCCATGGAAAAATAGGCTGCCTATGAACCGGGGCCTACGCCCTTCTATATACTGGGGTGGGCTGTTCCCAACTTTTCATCTGATCCCAACGGCCTACGAAATGAATGGGCAACTCCCAACCCACCCGGCCCCCAACTATCTATTATTGGCCGGGCCCGGGGGCCGGGTGGGTGGGAACTAGAGGGTTTATTGCCCGCATATTTCAATATGGGTGGCCCAACTGTAGGACCCCGCATATTGAATAGTGGCCCCAGGGACAAAGGGGTTGAGTCCGCCAGCGGCCCGCCAATGAAACTCTATACTGTGCCAATGAAACTATAGACTGTGCCAATGCCAATGCCAATGAGACTCTAGGGCTATCCCTATCTCTATACAGTGCCAATGCCAATGAGACTCTAGGGCTATCTCTATCTCTATCTCCACTCCCCTTAGAATAGTAGGGGCCTTAGAATAGTAACCAACCCCACCATCCAAGGCCCCAACCCCACCGACCAAAGCCCCACCCCCCTTAGAATAGTTGTAGTTGGGGTTGACCCGCAAAGGAATATAGGTCGGTGAACCATGATTCCTCCCACTGAATGAATAGGCTTCACCCCATAAAATAGTAGGGCCGGACTATACCTACCCAATGTAATCTAAAGTAACCCAACCCCATTGACCATGTTCTCGACTCCAGTTCTTCTGACCTAATTATACTCATCATCCCGGGCGGGCATGGTCAGTAAGGCAATAGGTCGGGCCTAACCCCACCCCCTACTATAGTTACCCATTCACAACTATACAGTGGGGCAGGTGGGGTCCTGCAACATTAGTGGGGTCCCGCTGTGGGTGGGGAGGTTATAGAGCTGGCGAATGGGATGGTGGAGTTGGACTCAAGGCCCGCCTCTCTCTGTGGGTGGGGTGGGAGGTCCCCCCACCTCCTTTCACACATTGCAGATTGAGTAGTTAGCCGGGCCAACATGGTCGACTATTGGAAGTCATGCCTTGTGGGCTGCCAAAGGCAGGCTCTACCCATCGCACCATACTGGCCCAACCAACTAGAATCTACCATCCTACCCTAGAATAGTAGGGCCACCCCCGGTGGGGTTGTGTTGGACCGACCCCCCGTATATTATAAGGGCCCAGAATAGTAGGGCGTGGGAGGATATAGAGTGCGTCATGCTGTCCAATGTCTGATGAGGTGGCTCCCATTCCACGTGTCATCATCGGATCACTAGACAACAGCCAGCGCGTGTAACCGAATCTCCGGGAAAAACATTCCACGTGTCATCATCGGATCAATAGACAACAGCCGGCGCAACCTAATGGATACAGCGCGTGCTGGATGGAGAAGAGTGCTCGGTCGCCCCGGAACGCCGGCAATTCACGATCTCTTGAGTATCTGACCAACTATCGATAACTGTTGTCTTGCACGATCTCTTGGTCAGTTGCTATCGATAACTGTTGTCTCGTTCTCCTCCTCTTTGAGCTCCTTCTCATAGTCTTCCCACCCGGGCTCTATAATTCCCCCCCACAACTACCCGAGAAACTATTGCCCCCCACCCACCCCAACTGGCATCAGCCTGCTAGCCCTTTAGAATGGTAGGGGGTGGGAGGACAAAAGAGGTTGCCCCCCACCCACCCCCGGTGGGTGGATATAGTTCGGGGTTGGGTGGGAATAGTGCCGTTGGTGGGTGGGCCCCTATCTTCCACCCACCCCTAAAGTTCCGGATATAGCGTCAATTCTGTCGAATAATGGAAAAGAAGGGCCCCTACCCTTAGAATAGTAGGGCTATGGTAGCATAGTTAGTTGAATTGGACTACCTTCCAGTTGTCCCGCCTACACCTCCGGTTGGGCTCTACTATTGTCACCTGGAGCGTAGACAACTAGAATAAGGGCGGGAGGCAGGGTCACTGAATGAAGGGGCTCAGGAGGGACCACAACAATTCAGGTTTGGAGACCTAACTTTCTTTCCATCGGACCTAACTCTAACTAACTTTCCCTCTGGTTGAACTAGTTGAATTGAACTAGTTGAACTCGTCCATAGAATTGTAGGGCCGGCTAGTGGATCGATGGGCCTGAACTGAACACCTTATCTAACATTCTTTCGTCGAACTCCCGGTTGAACGAACTATAGGAGATGGGCCACTTCCTTCTCGTTACATCCCCCACCCCCTTCCTTCCGGAAATCAACAAATTACTTCCTTCCGGTTGCCATAGAATTTGTAGGGCATTATGACTTCCTTCCGACAGAATTCAACTAGTTGTTAACTCTAGTTGGATCTCATTCTTCTCCTTCCTAATGCGGGGCACTTTTTCCCATGCTGTCCATCGGGGCGGGGGTGAAGCCTCTACCTCCCATCCATCCTGAACGTAATAGAATTTAACTTCCTTACTTGCCTCTCACCCACGGTTGAACGAACAATCCTTCCTCCGGGTAGCTCCTCATCCTTCGAGAAACGAACAATCCAACAACTAGTATGGGAATTCCACTTCCTTCTTTCGAGAAGAAACAATCTCCTCCTCCGGTAGTTGTTGGTTGGGTGGCTAGCCTAACTTCTATTTCTATATCCTCCAGCCGTTCCCACCCAACTCAATATCCCCACCCCCCCCTAGCCTAACTTCTATATCCGGGTGGGACTCTTCATCTAGCTCCTCCGGGGTGAAGGATGGATAATCTGTTAGCAGGATAGGACTACCTTCCATCCAGCCACCACCGGGTCCTCGAACAAAGAAGTTACCGCCTACACGGGAGGACAATTCTACCTCGTTGAAGTTACCGCCTACACGGGAGGACAATCCTACCTCGTTGGACCTACAGTTCAGTAATTGAATTAGGAAGGGAGTTGCTTAGCTTCCAACTAATCTAGCTCCTCACCCCCGCTATATTACATTAGCCATCCAGTTAACATTCTCAACAGATAGAAACTTTGGATGGCCTTCCGGATAGAACTATCTTTCTGGGCTTGCTTCGGCTTCTCTTTCTTTCGCATCTTGCCTGGGGCGAGAAAGGTAGTTGAAAAGAGGCGATGATTCCCCGGATGGAGCAGGGGTAATGTTCCCTGGGGGTTCAGGGTGGGTAGGACGGGGGACCGGAACTAGACAATTCATCGTGTGGCAGGATTAAGACTTCCTTCATCCCGGCTCCAACTAATAGAAAGGTGGGAAATTCGAGAAACAACAGGTCGAATGATCTTGCCTCCCTCCCGACGGGGGGCGTCCTCCTACCATAGCCCCTAAAATTCTATGGTAGGGGCCCTCCCTCCCTAGAACTCCCTGCCTCCTTGATCTCCCACTTCCCGTCTCGAACGTCGAACCTGGGCCCCCTACTGTTTGAAATTGGCGTCGAACCTACCTACAGCTATGTTTTCCTTCATTCACCACCGGTCCTTCCAAGAAGGGTAGTGTGGGGCGGGTAGTCCTAATCTAGTCAACCAGCTAATACACCGGATAGAACTACTCTCTTCATATCCAGCTAAGGAGTCCAGCTAAGCATTACTCCTCGGATGGCGTCGAACTCCCTTCCGAACCTTCGAGAAACGAACAATCAATATTCTTTCTGGGTGGCCCGCCCCGTACTATAGATTCCCTCCCACCCGAGTTCAACGGCATCTAGCTCTAAAAAGAGGATGGAGAAGCTGATGGAGGGATGAACCGGGGAGCTTACCTCCCTAACTAGCGAGAAAGGATGGAAGCCCATAGAATTGTAGGGGCGTTAGGAGCCTCCCCATAGAATTGTAGGGCGGTTGTTGAACAAGGATGGAACTCTCCTCCGGCTATAGAGAATTCAAATAGTTAACTCCCGGCAGGGAAAGCGGAGTTAAAGCAAATAGCTATCCGGAAGGAAGTCCAGCTTTTGGAAATCGACGTTGCCACCGGTGCTAAATCGACGTTGGGGCCCACGAGCCCATTCATTTAGGCCACGCGACTCGGTTAGGGGGTAACCCCCAGGAAACCTGATCGATGGATAGTTCTATTTCTCATCCTTCCCTCGGTAGTCCAGTAACAACTATAATACACTCTTCTCGATCTGCTGGAAGTATGAGCTAACGGCACGGCACTGCCGACCTGGAGAACGGCACTGCCGGGAGGAGGATTTATCGATCGTGGGTGTTCATGGGCAAGACCGGTATAGTGATTTAACAAATGAAGGTAGGTAGGCCTTCACCCCCAACTATAGTAGAACACTGGATTGCTGTTGCCCCGGCCCCGAGAAGGAAAGGATAAAGGGCGCCACAATAACAATATCAGAAGAAAGGTAGAGTGGGTGAAGGACGGGTAGACTGCTGGCCGTCTACAAGGCTCCATCCATTCACCCCCGGTGAGAGGCAAGGCCACCCCCTGAACAGTTACCTTCACTGAATGAACACCCCCTGAACAGTTACCTTCTATCTGGATAGACACCCTCGGTTGATGAATAGAGGGGCAACCGGTATCAAGCAACCGGTAGCCAGCCCACAGAGTTAGGACACGGGGTGAAGGATGGATGGACTTTTCTCAACAAGAGGTTAGGGACCGAGCAAACAAAGTTAGTCTCGCCCACAGAGAGAGTTAGGACAGGGGGTGCCGCCCTGGGGGTGAAGGATAGAGTCCCATTACCCGCCGGTAGTTGATTAGTTAGGGGTGAGGATGGGAGGTAAGAAAGGAAGGAAGGAAGGCAAGCAGCTGGACTACCATCCCACCCATCCCGGAACAACTAGTTGAATTCGTACCTGGGGGTGAAGGATGGCCGAGAAAGAGTTAAGAATGTGCCGCATGCAGCCTAACGAGTTAAGAATGTGCCGCATGCCCAGAGAAGAAAGCATGCTCGAGGGAAGATAGTTGGTTGTTCGTTAGGAGGGCAACCGGACCATCCATCCTTGACGTTAGGGCCTTCAGCGAGATCTAGATAGAGGAGGACCAGCTTGTCTGGAGAGCAATACAGTTAGTGCGAGAAGGAAGGTGGGGGGGAAGGGAACAACAACTAGAATGGAAGGTAGGAGCTAATTGGCAGTTGAATCCCAGGAAGGTCCTCCGGAAGGACCATAAATGAAGTTATGGTTATGGCTCCATCCTCCACCTACCGATAGGGCAGGTAGTTAGAGATACCGATAGGGCAGGTAGTTAGAGAAGATGCTGGGCTCAACTGGTTCAATCGAGGTGCGCAAGAAAGTCAAAGAAAGAAAGCTCCGATTAGAGGGGGCTCCGATTAGAGGCTACCGGATCCCCCCCCCCATTATAGTTGAATAGTAGGGCCATAGAATTGTAGGGGCCCCCCCACCCAGTGAAGGCCTACAGGGGGTGAGGGCAAGGAGAATAGAGTTTAGTTTCTCGATCCGCAAGAGCCGGATTCTCGATCCGCAAGAGGATATCAATCCTAACGAAGTATTCAACTAGGTCGGATGAGTCACTTAATGTCCATCGATCCTAAGACCATCCTTTCCATCGATCCTATTCCCCTTGAGAAACGAGGGATAGCAGCAAACAGTTACTCCATCCTGTCCTCCGTTGCCCTACTATTCTAAGGGCTAGTCGTTCTAATCCTCAGCAGCTGGACCTAAGACGGACTATAGAGGGTGGGTGGGGGGGGTGGTGGGGTCCGTGCCATCCTTCACCGACTATATTCTCTTTTTAGCGAGAAAAGCGATGGGCAGTGATGGGTCGCTTGCAGTAACGAACTCCCAACCTCCCTTTTAGAATCTCAGTGGAGCTGTAGACAACTATAATGAAAACGGGAGGGAGGGAGCTTCACCCCCAGGGAACTATAGTAACAACGGTTCTAAATCCGGGCCGGGAGGAAGGGCGGCTTCCTGGATTGAAGCCAATCTGAGGAAGTGGGGAACGAGGAGAATTAACGAGCCATCGGGAAGCCCTACTATTCTATAGGCGACGAAAGTCAAATGGAGGTGTGGGCTTAATCCTCCCTTCACCCCCGGCGACACCCCCGCTCAGGATGGATGTAAGAAAGGAAGGTCGAATCGGTATTTTTTAGAGTAAGCAACAATAGAGAAGTTGCCACCGAGGGTTTGGGTGGGTGGATGATAGTTGGGGGTGAAAGGATGGACGGTGCCCCTGGGGAAGGCCAAGAGCCCGGTGTTGTTGAGGAAGTTGTTAGGCCAGCCCACAGATTCTTTGTTTCCTGTCCTACTGGATTCCAGGAAGGTTCAATCAGCACCCCCGGAGAGAAAGAGGAGTAATGCTGAGAAACATCCCTCCGAACGAGAAACAGCAGCTGGCTCCTTTTTCTTTGATGAGAAACGGTGGCTTGATAGGGGTGGGCCCCTACTATTCTATGGCGTGTATGATAAAATTGACTAGATTAGCAAATAAACTCTTGCCTGGGGGTAGGAGTAGCTCCTCCCTTTTCGTTAATTCATACTCCCGACCTCGTTAATGTTTCTTTCTTTCCTGTCCGGGCAAGGGGCGAGTCATTCTTTCATCCAGCCACGGGTCCTCGCTAGAGAAGCAGGAAGGTTTATTCAAGCCGGAGAGAAGTTAACAAATTGAACTAGTCTATCCGGCTAATCCCACACCCCGGTTGGTTCTAAGGGCCCACTATAGAATTCCAGCCCTTAGGGAGGAAGGCAAGCTTGACCGAGCGAGCAGAGGAATGAATGTTTGCCCAATGGACTTAACGGACCGAGCAGAGGAACTATAGTTGGCCAGAAGGATTGTTCTTCGCCCTGCTAATGGAAAGGATGACACCCCCTCTTTGGATTGGCCTATCCTGCTAACAGAGTATTTGTTTCTATCCGCCTGAACCCCCGCCCCTACTATTCTAAGGGCCGGTGGGTTGGATTGCTTTCCTGCTTTGTCCATCCGGTTGGATTGTGAAGTGTTGATTGTTCTTGAACTCTTAATTAATCAACCTGCCCATTCGCGCTTCGCGCCCACCCCCCCATTATAGTTGTGCCTTAGGGGCCTAGGCTCGAATGTTCTTGCTATTCCCCAACTATAATTGCAGGTGGATTCGAGCCAACTATAATTGCAAGTGGATTCGAGCCTAAGGAGTCAGTCCCGCCCCTTAGAATAGTAGGGGGAGCCAAGGAAGGAAGGTTCAATCAGTTCTGGAGCATGCGGCACATTTTTCTTCTTGCCTGGGGCCCAACTACAGCATAGCTTTGATGGAGCATCCTTGTTATTTCACTATACCGGGCTAGTCGATGGTAACAGTAGAAAACGAGTAGGAGTTCAGCCAGTCAATCCGGTGAGGACAGGCTCTTTCTTTCCTGCTCTTCATGGCCATCCATTCTTATCCTCCGGCTATCCAGCCTTCACCCCCTCTTTCTTGTCGGATGCTCTCCCTCAGCAACTATGTGATCGCTCATCTACGTAATAGCCGTTGGATGCCACCCTACCCTATGGTTCCCCCCCACCCGCAATCGGATGGGAGGCCCATATCCATCCCTCACCCCCGGTGTGGGCAAGCCTTCCCTTCCCGGGAGGACAAGCGGGACAAGAGTGCCATGCGGGAGGATGGGAGGACAAGAAAGTATTCTCAATTCACTGAATTAACGAGGGAGGTAGTGTAGGGTTAGTTAGGCTCAGGGACCCATACAACTGCCAAGGCTCGGGAGGGAGGGCCCCTAAAATTCTATGGCCCCTAAAATTCTATGGCGGCATCTGATCATTCTACTAGAATCCCGATGAACCCACCCAGGGAATTATAGAACGGCAGGGAGTTCTAGCCTTGACTGGAGGGACCTTAGAGGATGCTCTCCCTCAACTATCCTTCACTCGAGCCCTAAAATTCTATGGGCAACTAGCCCTCAACTAATCTGATAACGGCATCTGATCAGGGACTCAACGGCATCCTTCCTCACCTTGTCTTCATCCTTCCTCACCTAATATCACTATCCATCAATCCGGTGTAGCCTAATCCTCAGGGTGGTCCTACCCAGCCTACACCCCTGAACGGTGGGAGTAGGAAGTGAGAAGCATGTTCCGTAGAGTACTTATCTCCCCGTTTCTCGCCCTAAAATTCTATGGGGCGAGATAGTGAAATGAGGAGGACCAGGAGAGCAATGTTACCAGGGTTAGTCCAATGCTCAACCCCTTAGAATAGTAGGGCACCGTTCTCCCACCCATTCCAAAGGGCCTCTGCCATAGAAAACTATACTAGTTAACCGGGGACCCACCACTAGCCATAGAATAGTAGGGGCCTACCCACCCGCTCGGGCGATGGCTATAAATTGCCTAGGAGGGGTAACAAGAAGGGATTCTAGTTGTTGGAAAGAATGGTACTGCCTTGCCTCCAACCTCAGGGAGCGGGTTCTTCGAGAACAAGAAAGTATGCTCAGGAGGTGCATACAGTGTAGCTCACCATCCTCATCTTTGTTAATTACCATCTGGGGTGCCAGTGAAGCTGCCATTCCTTCGTAGCTAATACACTCTATTGACTCCTCCCTCCGCTAAACTTGAGAAACTTCCTAAATTACCTCCCAACCTCTAGCAAGTTGTGCCTTCAGCACCGACCATATGGCCTTAGGGGGCCTGGTCTCTTGTCCTCCCACCTACCGGGTGGCGGTAAGTGACAATCTAGAGTTCAGGTCGTTACAGCTTGAAATAGCACTCCATCCTTCAGGACTGACTAATAAAAGCAAAATGGATGGACTACTGGAAACCCAGCACGCACCACCTCCTAACCGATGGAGCCCAGCACACACCACCTCCTAACCGAAGGCAAGGGAAGCTCGTCTAGCTCAGTTTGAGGCTATCTTCTCCCACCCACCACTACAGGACGTTCTCCTGGGGCCCATCCAAGGGTGTAAGGGCGGTAGGAGCCCCAGGGAACTCTAGTACGGATAGGCTAGCCACCAGGTAATGGGAGGACAAAGCTTCAACTATCCGGATGGGCCCTACTATTCTAGGGCAACTAGCCCTCAACTAATTAGATCGAGATCGCTCCCTATAGTTCCCACTCACCTGCCCTAGTATTCTAAGGGGCTAGTTCCAACTAGAGGATGCTCTCCCTCAATAGATGGGTAAGCCTAAGATTAGAGGATGGGAACTCCCAGAAGGTTCAATCAGCCCTCCCTAACTTAATTGGATCAGAATTATCCCCAGGGCTTGATTGGACCCTCCCTACTAAATCTTGTCTTGTTTTCCTTCAATCCTTCCTTCCATCCTTCCTCTAATTTCCTTCCTCTTGTTCCATCCTTCCGTAATCCTTCGATCCTTCCTCCGTAATCTGGTAGGTTGTTAGGGTAGGTTGTTAGGGGGTAAAATTAATCCATTTTCCATTTCCAGATTAATCAGCTTGCTAGGGTAATTGGCGGTAGGTTCCCCATAGAATTGATAGGGGCCTTGGTAGGCCCCTACTATTATAAGGGGCCATGGGTAGGGGCAGGTCCCATAGAATTGATAGGGGCATGGGTAGGGGTAGGGGGATAAAATAGTAGGGGTAGCCTTAATTAATGTTTGCCTGCCTTTCCTTCTATAGCAAGCTAATTAATCTAGAGTAAGCCTATTCATTGGGAAGGTTCGGTCTTGTATAGTTGTTCTGTGGGCCGGAGCCCCGCCCACCCAACCACATAGAATAGTAGGGGCATTGCAAACCATCCTTATTTTGCTTCCCATCCAACTTGAAT
>VDFB02373952.1:0-48271 GCA_007258455.2 Sequoia sempervirens | reverse complement strand
TGAGTAGAGCTTGTAGACCAGGTCTTTAACTTCTAACACTGTAAAAAACTTGGTCATAATTTTAAATGCTAAATTCATTAAGTGGGTCATGTAAATGACGACCATGTATGGTGAATCAGTTTGTAGCTTTACACATATATCATTCCTATTACCTTGCCTTAATGAAGCTCCAACAGTCCCTACACACACCAACCTTCTGACCATTATGTAGTCATCCATACCTCTAATTTCATTCAGATATTTTGTAACTAGTTCAAATAGATTTTGTGATATTGTGTTCTCCTTTATTTTATAAACAGAGAGTAGATGAGGTTGGAAGACATGTTTTTTTGTAGTATAGACATGCATGCATACCCAAAAAGTACTATTTATCATTGTAACTTCATCTAAAGATAATGAAATAAAGGTTATCTCTTTTTTTTTTCGTGTAAATATTATTTTTCCACCTCAACAAGAAAACCCTCCCAATCCCATATACTATTTATTGATTAATGTGTGTTAAGAAAGTTAGGAATGCCCTATTATATTCTAGGTAGTCTATCATAGAACACCCTTTGGTCAAAATATAAAAAATAACACTCAACTAAACAATTTTTGCTATTTGTGTGTCTCCCATCATCTTTCTAAAATGAGCTTTAGTTTTAAATCCACATGAAGCAAGCTTCACCTTTCTTTGCATATGCACACCATATTTGAGTGCATTCTTAATATGAAGACATTTTTCCTTTGTTTTCCATCTTATCACTAAATTTTCCTTTCCATCTATTATTTATTTTTCATAAACAAGTTACCAGTATGTTTTTCTATAGTGTCAAGTTTTAGTTGCAACTTCTTGTCCCTACCGTATTTTCAATTACAAATAGTACACTTGCATTCTATTGGAGATTCATCTCTGTTTGCATTTTCCATTGGTTCAATGAATGGGTACTTTGACACCCAATCAATCTAAAAATTCCTTGTCATATCCATCTCATGTCTCATTTTTTATTTGGATTTTATTTCCCTTTCCATGTAGGATTTACATATTCCTTATCACTTGTTGAGGTTGATTTATTACAGCTACCCTAGGTACCCCCTAAAACATCATCTAATCCAAGTTAATTAACTATTTATGATCATCTTCTAAGGCATTGTCTTGTTCGTTAATATCTGGCACAAGTGTTGATGTTGTAGTTTACTATGGCAAAAATATTAAATACAAATGCCTCAAAAAATAAGTTAATGGAAAAATGAAATGCATTTGATTGATAATTTGTAAAATCTAGGTGATTTGGCCCTTGGTGATTGCAATATATTCACCAAATTCTAATTTGCAAATATGAACTATTCACCAATTAGTGAAGATTTACCACTAAAAAAATTGTTGGCTACAACATAATATAAAACTTAAATTAAAATAATAGTAAAGCTTAAAGTAAATACCATTCAACATACTAAGATGGATTTAATTTGCAAATGAACAAACTAACGATTCATTTTTCTCTCATATTTAACTTGTAAAAATATGATGTCTAAACACAAAAATTAGTTTTAAATGATTGAAAATAATAAAATCAATTAGATTAACCTTAAACAAAACAAAATCATTGTTTTATAAAATAATATTATACCTTTAAAAAATTTACATATTTTAACCTATGAAAATCCTTAAAGAAAACTATTTTCTCCAACAATGTGTTTTATTTCTAAAATTGAAATAGAAATAAGAGTAAGCATCAACTAGAAATAACATCACTATAAATAACATGTCCCAAAAATAGAAACACTTAAATAATTAAACTTAAGAGATATGGGTAAAATAGTGCAAATTACTAGTTTCCTAGACAACTTATTTATCATTTTTAATATCCCCAATTCTAAGAATTTATTTCATGTAATTTAGTCAAATACATTGAAAACCAATCTACCCCAAACCCTTTCTCACAGGTTTCAGTATTCATTCTTAGTTTTACAATTCCAACACGACATATTCATATTTCAGTTTGATTCCTAGTTTGTAATTTCAAATTTATATATTAGATTCATATAAATTCCAAATAGTATAAATTTAAAATCTAAAAATCATATTTCTCACCTCATAAATTCACCTGGGTTTATTTACATTTTTATTTATTAAATTTACTTAAAAAAATACATAGTATTAAAATTCATTCAAAATCATATATTTTTCAAGTTGAATGTAATTTTTCTTATTAATTTCCTTAGATTTATAAATAAGAATACTATGATTTCAACTCAAGTCCCTTTTTCTCAACTCCTTTTGGGGATAGGTGGTAGATTACTAGCGAGAGTAGATCTCTATTTTTTATAGTTTTTTTTCAATATATTGTGTTTAAAGAAAATTAAATGAAAGTGAATTAACTAAATTCTAAACTTAGATTCAAATTTTAGATTCAATTTTAAATTTAGGTTCAAAAATTTAGTTCTCAACTTAGATTCAAAAATTAATTATAAGCTTAGATTCAAAATTCAATGCAAATTTTAGTTTTAAAAATCAATTATATACTTAGATTCTAAATTTAGATTAAAAAAATTCTAAATTTAGATTCAAAATCAATTCTAAACTTACATTCAAAATTTAGATTCAATTCAAAAATCAAATATTAGATGAAATCACATGATTAACTAAATGCGTAAATGATAATGGAAAAATAGTGAAGAAAGAGATTTGCATACTTGTAGTTGACTCTAACTCTAATCACAACTACTTGAACAATGGATTAGGAACAATAGCAAATACCTTACTTGTTAGAATGTAGTGCTAAATTTTTTTATAGATTGAACCAAAGTATAGACCTTTTTTTTCATATTCATTTATCTTATCTTCGCATCTTTGAAGAGGGCACTGTAATGCCCCGTCTTGATAACCTAAAGAATGATGCATTGTCTGTGAAAGTGTAATAATTTTTTAAAAAAATTATAAACATTTACTTAACTAATTGCAAACATCCCCTAAGTAACGCGATGACACACTAATTGAAATTCCCATAGATGACAATAGTATTAAACATTGCAAGTATTTAATTTACATAAAATTAAAAGCATACATTGTATAACATTTAAATTTCATCAATGAAAGCATAATATACATAAAAGATTCTTTCATACATTGTATTTGTAATAGCATTACAATACTCATTTTCCAAATGAGGTAGATCAAATAAATGTTTACAATTACATATTACAAATGTTCACCTCATTAACAATTGAGTGATACAAATATAAAATTTCCAATGATACAAATAAAGAAGTACATATATCCACATACGAGCTCTCCATCCATGAAGCACTTGTTGCCACGAACAAGAACTAGGGACCCAACGGAGTAAGGTGCATGTTGCACCCAACCATGTGGTACCTGTAGGTCCACCCCCCGTGCTAAAAGATAGTAATAAGGTTCCCTAGACATAACCCAGAAACCCTAGTCACAAGTAAAACCACAGAAACTCTATACAAGTACATACTTAACTTATTGGTTACATTGCTTCTAGAATTAGGATAATCAAATATGCTAAGTTCACAAGGTTACTATTATTTTAGGTGGAGTGTCATCACAATGTTGCATAGGTTACCTTGGTGTTTCTTCCTAGGTTCCGGCCCCCAACTTGGGTTACCCTGGCAACCTCTTACGAAACCCGGCCCCACATGCAAACTGTTGCGGAATCGAATATCTTTTAAAATAACAAGATATTGATTTTCCATTCCAGGCCTTCTCAACTTATTCTCAAGACAGAACTAGCCCTTGAGTCTATAAGTGAGGCTTATTAATCTAGTTAAAGGTTTTAAACTAACTAATGTTTTGTTTTAGTTTTCATTGACTTACTAATTCTACATGAGTTACCTTGGCACCACTTTGTGTGCTGGCCCTCACAAAGAGCCACTCCCCTAAAATAACACAAGGAATCTAAGTTCACTAAGGTACGCAAAGTGCACAAAAATTAACATATAATACCAAACATAGCACAATGGACATCACATCCTGTTCATAGAACCAGGTGTCTAAAAATCATACAAAAACCAAGTGCACTACCCTAGTTAACTCAAAGATTGCATTTAAATCAAATAACAACTCCCACGTTAAACAAACTTATTTGGAAGACTTGTAATTCTAATATAATCCCAATTTTCCCAATAAAAGAGAAAATACAATTTAAAGCAAAACATGGATAATAAACATCTAATTTTACGATTTACTAAATCCATTCAAATCAATAACTTTAGACATAGAATTATTCAACTTAAATATAATTCATCTTCCATTCAATATGAAAATCAAAACTATAATTTACCCAATTCCATAATCATGTATTATAATGAAATTTACGATTTCCTTCCATAATATATTTCATTATAAAATTTCCATTAATACTTTTCATACACTAATTAGCAATATACCATTCATTTAATTATATGCGTATCAAATTAATTTAATTAAACATTTATTTAAATATCTATATATATATATATAAATAAATGTTCTTATTTATCCAAATAAAAATTATAAACTTACATTTATTATAATATATATATAATAATTATATTTTAAAACTAAAATTAAAAAAAACATTTAAAACTTATAACAATTAAAGGGCAGGGCCCAGTTGCTCACACAGCTGAACCCTCCATGGGAGGGCGCGGCTGTGCAGGCAGCGCTGGGTGTTGCCCTCATAGCCGGCTCCCTTGTGGGGGTCGGTTGTGGGGGTAGCCCCCTATGGCCCTTCAACCCTAAATTTTTCTTTATTTGATTTTATTTAAAGCATAAAATAAAATCCGGCAATTTCAAAAGAAAATTGCCGTACAGAAAGTTCTCAGAAATTTGACATAGTGAATTTTGTCAATTACAAATATTATATATATATATATATATTTGTATATGTATATGTATATACTACATTTGTATATATACATATATAAATGTATATATATAATTTTATTTAATAAGTAAAAATACTAAGATTGGGAAATCTTTTTCAACAGAGTTTTCTACAGGAAATTGGGAAAACTACAAATTTAAACAATTTATTCCCAAATTAATAATTTCAAAAGCAGAGGTTTTCATTTCAAAACCACCAAATCCAAAATCTTTTCTACAGGTGATATTTGTCAAAATTCAACCCAAAGGTTTCTTTTCCCCAAATCTAACACCAGGTTTAACAGAGAATTTAAATTTAAAATTCTACAAAGATTTCTTCTATTTCCTTTGAGAATTTACTACTGTTTAACAAATCTTTTGTGTTGCCCTCTGATTTCACTATAAAATCTTGTTTTTGAAAAAAAATAACAAAGAGAGATAACATCTTTCTACAGAATCATTTTTCACAAAAATCACCGAGAAGAAAACAAAGTCACAACACATATTTCCTCAGGCAATCTTTTAAATTCACAATTTAACAAAATTCTTCACAAACTAATTCTTACATAGGAAATCTTTTCAAAAGAAAACAAATTAAATACATGGGGAAATACCTGTATTCTTGTAGCTTGAAAAACTTGACTGTAGAAGAAAAGCTTTGTTTGCTTGCTGTGTGCAATCTTCCAAAGCCCTTCTAGAACACCAATTTCTAGAAGAATGCAAATGCTAAACCAGAAAATCCTAAAACTTCTTCCAAAACTTTTAAAATTAAACCCAAAAGAATTCACCAAAAATATTTCCAACAGTTCTCTGTTCTTTTCCTTTTCCCGTGAAGTGATTTCTTGTTTTCCCCAAATCTAACAATATCTTTCCAAGAGAATTCCCAACAAGAAATTACAATAAATTTAACTAACACACATGGCAAGAAGAAAATATCTTCTAACAAACTCACGGGTAATTCTTTCTTTTCTTACTTATCAAGAATTCAATTTATTTTAAAGAATTCAAGAATTCAAGAATTCAAAAATCAAAAATCAATTTCCTTTATTTGAATTCTTATTTTAAAATTCCATTTCTCACAAAACATTTAATTTATATTTAATCTATTCTCACAAATAAAGTAACTTTTAATTTAATTAATTAATTAATTTAATAAAATAATTTTAATCTCAATGATTAAATTATTTAACCAAATAAACTAATTTAATTAATTAAATAGAATATAAATTTTTTATCTAAAATTAATTAAAATAAACATTAAATTAAATAGAACATCAATCTAACATTATATTCACAAAAATTAACCTTTCGTAACAAATAATCCAATCAGACACAAACGAGACAACCAAAGACACCAGACTTAAACTGACGACATACTGTGACTGGGTTTAGGACTAGACTAGGAAAAACCTTGTTACTACCTCCCAATCAACATTTTCGTTGAGTCTTGACACACTTAGACCTGAGAAACCAGGTGGAGTCAGTGTCATGTACCTGCAATCCTGCAATCAGACAATTAACATACATATATATATAATCCATGATTCAAACACACCGTGCAGAGAAAATCACAGAAATCACAGGGCACTCGCAAGCAAGTGATGCAACTCCGTTCTCCACACCAATACACATCACATCAAACTGATAAAATAATAACAATTTGTTTACCATAAGCATACAGATAGCAGTAACATCTGAAGCAAACATCTATGCTAATATAAAGCATGTCAGAATAATTACCACCATACAATGTACCATCATATCACAAAATAAATCCACCATCGCTTTAATGTCAGTGATCAGTACATCAAAACAAAGTACCAGGGTCTATCAAAGTGAAAACATGCTAACAATGAACATAAGCAAAATGGAGGGGTACTACATCACTCATTAATTTAATCAACCTTTCATCCCCTTGAGATTTTCTTTGTGTTAATATCATAGCACATGTATAACTTGAGGCAAAGGAACAAATGTAGAAATTTTTTATATAGTATGGACTAACCAACACTAGTGCTTCAAAAATTGCTTACATTATTTTAGCAAAGTTATCCTTTTCTTGAGGTGTCCACTCTACTTTAGTATCTTGTTTTAACATGGCATCAAGAGGTCTACCTATCTCAAAAAAATATATTTATAAATTTATCTCACCAAAATAGGATTTTAGTTATTCTTGCTAGTTGGTGTTAGAATCTTGAGGATTGCTTGTACTCTTTCTAGATTGATGAAAATTCATTTCTCTAAAATTAAGTGTCAAGTAACTTCCCTTTTGTTACTCTAAAGATGCATTTCTTAGAATTCAAGGATATTCCATGTTATCTACATTTTTATAATACTTTCTTAAGGTTTGAAATGTGGTCATCACTCTTCTTGGAGAAAACTATAAGATCATCCATATACATAATTATGCAGTTACCAAAAATATATCTAAATGCAATATCCTTTGCTCACTAAAAAGTAGCACTGACATTAATTTTATTGAATGACATTCTTTTATAAGAAAAGACACCCCATCTTATATTAAGATTTATTTTCATCTTGTCCTCATAATTTACCATCACCTAATCATATCTAGGATACCCATCTAAAAAGGAAATCATTGATACCCATTTATAATTTTTAATACCTCATCTTAGAAGCCAAAAAGTAGTTTTCCTTTTTTCAGGTTCTATTAATATTCTCAAAATCAACACATAACTCGATCTCTCTATTCTTCTTCCTTACTAGAATGAGGTTGGCTACCCACATAGAATGTCTTATAGGAAAAACAATCTTACTTGATAGTTGTTTGTGTAATTCTTTGAAAATCAAGGTTTCTAGCAATACATTCATTAGTCTATGCTTTTATTTGAAAGGTTTGACACCTAGTTTGAAGGGAATGGTATGAGTGATAATGGAAGTTTTGTATGTCTGGAGGTCCTCATAAATCCATATAATTACATCATAAAATATCTTAAGGTTTTGTATGTTTCCAAGGAAATTATTTTTTACATTTTCTTCATCCTTCTTATTTAAAAAAAGATATTCTACTCCCTTAAACTCAATGTTACTCTTTTGATTAGCAAGCCAATCCACATTAGATATCAACTCTAGATTTACTATTCCTTTTAGAATTGTGTTTGTCTTCAAATTTGCTATCCCTTCATCAATATCCATATTTCCTCTTTCAAAATCATTAATAATTTTACCTTAAAAAACAACTTAGTTAGCAATGAAATCTAGGATATTCTTATCATAATCAAGAACTTAAAAATTAGTCACATTATCTAGTGTTAAAGGTACTAGAGTTAATTCCACTAAAAATATTTTCAAAGTAATCAAGGATAAAGGTTCTAAAGTGCTAGTTTCCAAAGCTAAATCATCAACTGCATGAGTTTTCCTTCAAGGGATGAGCTTTTTGTTAAAAGTGTAGTACCCCTCCATTTTGTTTATGTTTTCTGTTAGCATGTTTTCACTTTGATAGAACCTAGTACTTTGTTTTGATGTATTGATCGTTGACATTAGAGCGATGGTGGATTTATTTTGTGATGTGATGATACATTATATGGTGGTAATTATTTCTGACATGCTTTATGTTAGCATAGATGTTTACTTCAGAAGTTATTGCTATATATATGTTTATGGTAGATTAATTGTTATTTTTCTTGTCAGTTTGATGTGATATGTATTGGTGTGGAGAATGGAGTTGCATCACTCGCTTGCAAGTGCCCTGTGATTTCCGTGATTTTCTCCTCACGGTGTGTTTGAATCTTGGATTATATATATATGTATGTTATTTGTTTGATTGCAGGATTCTGGTATTTTTAGTTGTCTTATCTGGTTTGTTTTGATTATATGTTATGAAAGGTTAATTTTTGTGAATATAATGTTAGATTAATGTTCTATTTAATTTAATGTTTATTTAAATTAATTTTGGATATTTTAGATAAATTTTTTATATTTAATTAATTAATTAAATTAGTTTATTTGGTTAAATAATTTAATCATTGAGATTAAAATTATTTTATTAAATAAATTAATTAATTGATTAAAGTTTCTTTTATTTGAGTGAATAGATTAAATATTCTTAAATGTTTTGTGGGAATGAAAATTTAAATATATAAAAAAAATAAAGAAAAGGAAATTAGATTTTTAAATTTTTAATTCTTTAAAATGAATTGAATTCTTGATAAGTGAGGAAATAAAGAATTACCCGTGAGTTGTTGAGGATTCTCTCGGAGAAGATATTATGAGATTTGGGGAAAACAAGAAAACACTTCACGGGAAATGAAAAGAACAGAGAACTGTTGGAAATATTTTTGGTGATTTCTTTTGGGTTTAATTTTTAAAAGTTCTGGAAGAAGTTTTGGGATTGCTTCTGGTTTAGTATTTGCATTTTTCTGGAAAGAGCAGATTTTATAAAGGCTTTGGAAGTTGCACGTAGCAGGCAAAGCGTTTCTGCAACAGTCAAATTTCTTCAAGCTACAAGAATATAGGTTTTTCCCTATTTAATTAGTTTATTGTCTTTTGAAAAGAATGGTTGTATGAAGTTTGAAATTGTAGAAGCTTTGTTAATTGTGTATTTAAAAGATTGCCTAAGGAAATTAAATTTTCATTGAAGCCTCTGTTCTTCTCGAGGAAATTATATAGAATTTTCTTTTGTAGAAATTCGTTACCTCTCTGTGCATTTTACGAGACAATATTTTATAGTGAAATCAGAGGGAAACACAAAAGATTTGTTAAACAGTAGTAAATTCTCAAAGGAAATAGAAGAAATCTTTGTAGAATTTTAAATTAAATTCTCTGTTAATCCTGGTGTTAGATTTGGGGAAAAGAAACCTCTGAGTAGAATTTTGATAAATATTACCTGTAGAAAAGATCTTGGAAATTGGGGGTTTTGAAATAAAAACCTCTGTTATTGAAATTATAAATTTAGGAATAAATTGTTCAAATTTGTAGTTTTTCCAGTTTCCTGTAGAAAACCCTGTTGAAAATATCTACCTTTCTACAGTAAATTATTTATTGAATAAATTGTATATATATTTATATGTATATATGTATATAAATTACTTATATACATATACATATACAATATATTTTTATATATATTAAATTGTGAATATTTTTAATTAATATACATGAATTCCTGAAAATCGTCATATGGCGAAAGTTTTAACAGAAATATCAGGAATATTTTGGGTTTTGTCGCTCAGGCGAATTGAGTTAAGGAATTTTTTTTTTTTTTTTTAAATTATAAATTTTTGGTGTTTATGGGAGCCGCAGGAGGCTAACCCCACAGCCGACCCCATAGGGAGTCGGCTGTGAGGGCAACGCCCAGTGCTGCCTTCACAGGTAGCGCCGGCGCTGCCTGCACAACTGCGCCCCCATTTGGGGGTTCGACTGTGGATGACCGCTTGCCTTCCTACCTATATTGTTATTATTTCAAACTTTAAATTCAAACTTTATTTTATTTTATATTTAGTATATAATATGTATATATTATTTATATAAAATATATATATTAATTTTAATATATATTTTATATATATAATACATATATATTATATAAATATATATAAATTCATAAGGTTTATTAAATGGTTAAAATGTTAGTGTTAATAAGTTTATTTCAGTTAAGAGATATATTTTTATATATTTAAAGAAATTTTCAAATTAAATGATTTGATCTTGTATTTATTTAAATGTATTAAATATTGTTGATTAGAATAAGAAAACTAAGAATAGATATGTTTATAATGAAAATGCATTAAGAAAAGCGATTAAAAAAAAAATCATTATAATGCATGTATGTGAAACTGAAGTTAAAAGTTAGTTCTAATTTTCATATTCATTGAAAAATGAATTGTATTTTAGTTGATTAATTTCATGTTTGTATTATTGATTTAATTGGATTTATTAAATCCTAACACTAGATACTTAATTTGTCTGAATTGTTTTAAGTCGATTTATATTCTTGTTGGGAAAATTGGGGTTATATGTAGTTTCAAGTCTTCCAGATGTAATTTCTTAAAAGGGAGTTAATTTTTATAATGGTATCGTATTTTGAACAAACTAGGGTAGTGCACATGGTTTTGTATGGTTTTTAGACACTTGATTCTATGAACAGAATTTGATGTCCGATGTGTTAGGTTTGGTATTATATGTTGATTTTTGTGCACTTTTCCTACTTAGATAGTGAACTTAGATTCCTTATGTTATTTTTAGGGGAGTGGCTCTTTGTGAGGGCCGGCATACAAAGTGGTGCAGGGGTAACTCATGTAGAGTTAGTGAGTAAGTGAAAACTAAATCAACACATTAGGTAGATTAAAACCTTTAACTAGATTAATTATGCCTCGTTCATGGACTCAAGAGCTAGTACAGTCTTGAGAGTGAGTCGAGAAGGCCTGGAATGGAAAATCGATGTCTTGTTATTTTAAAAGATATTCGATACCACAACAAATTGCATGTGGGGTCGGGTTTTGTAAGAGGTTACCAGGGTAACCCAAGATGGGGGCCGAAACCTAGGAAGAAACACCTGGGTAACCTATGCAACATTGTGATGACACTCCACCTATAATAACAGTATCCTTGTGAACTTAGTATATTTGATCTTTATGTTCTGGAAGCAATGTAACCAATAAGTTAAGCTTGTAATTGTATAGTTTTGTCTATGTTTTTACTTGTGTCTAGGGTTTGTAGGTTATGTCTAGGGAACCTTCTTACTATCTCCTAGCATGGGGGGTGGACCTACGGGTACCACATGGTTGGGTGGAACGTGCACCTTACTCCATTGAGTTCCCAGTTCTTGATCGTGACAACGAGTACTTCTTGGATGAAGAGCTCGTATGTGGATAAATGTACTTTCTTATTTGTATTAGAGGAAACTTCATATATGTATCACTCCTCAATTGTTAACAAGGTGAAATTTTGTAATATGTAATTGTAAACTTTTATTTGATCCACCTCATTTGGAAAATGAGTATTGTATATGTTATTTCAAATGCAATGTAAGAATCTTATTTGTACCATATATCATTAATGATGTAATTTAAATGTTATTCAATGTATTCTTTTAAGTTTATGAAAATTAAATACATGCAATGTTAAATACTATTGTCGTCTATGGGATTTTCAAGTAGTGTGTCGTTGCGTATCTTAGGGAATGTTTGCAATTAGTTAAGTAAATGATTACACTTTAAAAAAAATATATATTACACTTTCGTTATCAATGCAACATTCTTTAGATTACAAGATGGGGCATTACAAAAAGCATCAAACCCTTCTATCAAGTCCCAAACCATGTTTCTATAGTTATCCTACCTTTTATCATGACAAAAATGTTGTTTTATAATATAATATACTACTAATTTTGAATCCCCAAACACTTGTAAAGAGTTTACTTTATTCTTATGACATAAAATGAGCCCACGAACAAGTGCTTCATACTTATCTATATTATTTTTATAGTAAAATTATAATATATGGGTAGCTAACAAATACTTACCTTATGTATTTATTAGTTCAATCCCAACTCTACTTGCCTAGATTTTGATCCATCAAACCTTAAGGTCCAAAGTTGGTTTTTCATCTTTATTTCTTTTGTAATGGTTTATTCTCTCTTGGTTTTGCACTTCTTCCTCTTGAGTAGTTTCTTGAATTTTTGATTAGTCAATACTTGTTCCTCTAGAGAAATTGAGAGATATTGATCTTGTAACTATTTTAATCTCTTTACTTAGCTAAGTGTAGATATAGATAAAGAACATGTTAATTCAAAGTGGGTTGAAATGTGAATTCTTCTCCAATTGGAAAGAAAATGATCTTCTAGTAAAACTAATTTTCCTACGT
Organism: Sequoia sempervirens; assembly: GCA_007258455.2. NCBI lineage: Eukaryota > Viridiplantae > Streptophyta > Pinopsida > Cupressales > Cupressaceae > Sequoia > Sequoia sempervirens. The sequence goes on along the minus strand of VDFB02373952.1, from coordinate 35,595 downwards.
GTATTTGATTTATTATGAGCTTGAAAATAAATTCTTGAAAACTTTCAATAAATCCATTTTCATCATTAGAAGAAGATTTATTATATGTTTCCACCAACACCTTAGTACTTGACAACATCCTTTCAACACTTTATTTTTAAATTTCCATAGTATGAATATTTGTTGATCCTACACAATTAGCGTTGATCATCATGACATATTCTTTATTGAACATGACATAAATATCGGGCACTATCTTAGTTTACATGATCTCATTGTTTTTATTATATTTAGTGATGATATGTCACATTTCCCCCCTATCTACTCAATTTTGATTAGGAATTCCTCTATAGGGAAACCACATGTAAATACATGAATTTTTTGTCCATGTATCCATGTATGGTCCTGGAACAATATCTAATTAACATTCCATACACATTTGGTATATATACCATTTAAATATCCATGTATTATTGCATGTGGGGTCGAAAGCTAATTGTATATGGATGTGATTCAATTCTCACAAGACATTTACTTTACTTTTTCTAGTTGAGTGACCTTTTTTATAGACTTCATTGGGGTTAACCCAAGTGTCTTACACAAAAATAGATGTAACATTAGTGGAAGCACCAAAATCAACTAGAAAATTAAGAATGTTCATATTGAATATTCATAGACTAAGAAAAAATGCAAGTGACTCAATAATCTCCTTATAGATGGTGTAATAAATTCTCTTTTCTTCTTATTTATTTCATCAAATTATATCTTGTTGGAGGTGTTGGATTTAAATATTTGACCCTCACATCCCAATAGATCTTGAAAAAAAATTATAAGTCTTCTACAAGAGATTTCAAATAAGCCAAAAATATGTAATATATTCATACAATATGTGTGAATCCAAAAATAAATTCATTGCTTATGATCCCCTCAAATATATAGAAAAGGGGTGAGATGATAAGGTAGGTATTGACTCTAACCTCCTCCATGAGTGTAGGACATGTGTCTATGATGTATCATGTGCATGGGAAAAGTGTGATAAAGGTGTCATTCACATCAAATAGGTGTCTCAAAAGGTGAATACATGTGTCTCAATCACATGAGGTGAGACAAAAAGATAAAAGTCCTAGGTGGAGACTTAATTAGTGCTAGGTAGGTTAAAATTTAACTAGTTTAATAATGTCACCATTTATAATAGCACTCCCTTAAGTGCAACTTAGGGATTAATGTATGCAAAGATGATGATGGGTCATGGATACTAGGCCATATTAGGTACCCATGTACAAAATTCTCTTAAGTGGAGTAAAGGAGAAAACCCAATGGGAAACAAAACTCCTTTCCAAAAGAGAAAGGATACAAAGTAAATGGACAAGTTAGGAAGACAAAATATAGAAGGGGTCCATTATGATGAACCCTCAAGGAATACTTCTAACACAATGTAAAATAAATGTTTCCCTTCATAGGAGAGAAAAGAAAGAAGGTATATGTGACTTTCCCAAAAGGTGATAAGGAAAAAACTCCATGCAAGGAAATGTTCCCTCCCAAAAGTGAAATGAGAAGAGAAACAATGCATCTTTCCCTCAAAATGCTTGTAGTGCTAGTATATTCTCAAGACTAGATGTTGTAGGTGATCCACAATCGTTAAACAACATTTCTCCCCTTGGGAAGAAACAAAACCACAAATGTGTACAAGATGACTTCCCATTCTAGATAGGAATATGTAGGAATTAAGATAAAATTATCTAAATTTTGCACATGATTCAAATACCTAAATGATTCCCACAATGATGTCTTTGAATGGTGCTCAAGGATCTCCAAGCCAATGCTATACTATGGAAAATTCTAATAGGATGAATTAGATATCACATATGATTCAAGTACAATAACCATGGATGTATGGTGACAACTGGACTAATGAGAATTTGATACTACTACAATTGATGTCAAAATGCATGATGACTATGTTCGATATGTGAGCTCATGAATATATGTAGAATTTGTCACTATAGAAGGTGATGTAGGAAAGAAAAGAGAAAGATCCAAATATGTGTATGCGGTGACAACATTGATGTGACTATCATCAAATGGTAGACTAATTTCCTCAATAATATCATCCAAATCTAGAATGTGGGATTCTACAAATAGAGATGACATTTTTAGTAGAAATGTGTCCCAATGTGGTAGATATGGAAAATGAATTTCAATGTTAGGGATTTTTTAGTGGCAAATATTCAACAATTAGTTAACAATTCATATTAGCCAATTTAAAACTGGTGAATACATTGCAACCAACGGGGTGGCCAAATCACTCAAATTTTATGAATTATTGGTCTGATGCATTTCAATTCACCATCAATTTATTTTATGAGGTATATGTAATTAATAATTTTTCATAAAAACTGCACGTTTCCAATGATCTAATTAATATTTTTTCTTGGAATTTTGGATGCATGCATTAATGCACCCATATATTCACTAATACCATTAAAAGTACATTGTGTATGTAGACTCATTTCACCAATAACATTAAATGTTCTTTGTGTGTGACGACCCATTTTTTTTGGGAAAATATGTCTCAACCTTGCAAATACATAAGGTACTGTTTATACGTCAGTGTGAGGGGGTGCAAGGGGGCTCATCCCTATTGGTAGGGGGTTCAGGGGCAGCGACCCCAAAAGCCACACTTTATGTATATTTTATTATTGTAAATATGGATTGTTCATCATTAGGTTTCATATCTAATGGTCGATATTTTGTTGGCTTGACTTTCCCTAGAAGGCAACCCTATTTTATGAGGGAATTGTATTATGACTGAGCATTGTGATGTATTATGAGAGTCTCATAGCAGTTGTGTTACCTATGGATCTTTGGTTGGTGATACTCCTGTGAGAAGCCTTCTCTACAAGTATATTGTAATCTTTGTGATTTTTGATTAATATATTGGGTGGATTTTGGAGTGTGGGGTTTTCTTCTCGAAAAGGGTTTTCCCCACATAAATCACTGTGTTGTGGTATGCATAATATTTGTTTAATTTTTTGTAACTGTTAAAGATTTGTAAAAGTTTTGCATTATTCTCCTCTCAAGATTAGTGTAGGAAGTTGTTCCACTACCTTATCTTCCTTACAAGTGGTATCAAAGATTGATCACCTTTGGTTTCAATTGTGGGATGTTGGATTTTTTGAACTAATATAGATTTGAGTGGGAGCCTGTGTAGAAGAGACTTTGTGATATTGATGCAAGAATTTTCAGATGGAAATTTAATTAGGGAGAATAGAGGTGGATAAATTTTCTGGAAATAATTTTGAAATGTGGAAGCTAAAGATGGATGATCTATTGATAGATCAAAATTTGTGGGATGTTGTTGATGAGAATGTTTCAAGGCCTGCAGATCCTACTCAAGCTGCTAGTGAACAAGATTTTCTTGAGGAAGAAATTGTATTCCTTGAGAATGGAAGAGGGTGGATAAATTATAGATCACATGAAAGGATTAAATATGCTAGTGGCTTAGTTGGAATAAGTTGGCATTAGTTGATGTCAAAATGGATGATGAAGAGAAATGTCAGATCTTTCTTTGTTCTTTGCTTGATTTGTGGGATTCTCTTGTTATGGCTATTGGGAGTAATTATGTTATATTGAAGACTGAAGATGTGGTGGGTTCTTTTCTTTCTGAAGAGATGAGGAGGAAGGTATCCATTAGTTTCAAGGATGCCCTAAATGTTCATGGAATACCTAAGGAAAAAGGCAAGAAGAATGAGAAGCATGATAAATCCAAGTCCGAAGGGAGATCCAAATCTCTTGGAAAGTCCAAAGTTGTTTGTTGGAGCTGCGGTAAGCTTGAAAATATTCACAAGGACTACAAAGAAGAAAAGAAGAAGAAATAGAAGATATTTGATTATGATTTTGAGTCTGAGAAGGAAGATGGTGATGCATTCCTTGTAGCTTTGGCAACTCGTGTAGGTAATGATGCATGGTTAATTGAATTAGGTGCATCTTTCTATATGACCTTTAATAGAGATTGGTTTTATAAATATGAAGAATTTGATGGAGGTAAGGTGTACTTGGGTGATGATTCTTATTTAAATATTATTGCCTGTGGTAAAGTTAAAATTAGGTTTCTTGATGGTAGAATAAAAAGGATTAATGGTATGTTGCACATCCTTGTATTAGCATGGAATTTGTTATCTATGAGAAAACTAATAGATGCAAGTGTGCAGGTAGTATTTTTTGATGTAGGATGCAAGATGGTCAAAGGTTCTATGGTGATTGCTAGAGGTGTTAGATATGACATATTGTATAAGCTTGATTCATGCACTGTTGAGTGCAATAGTAATTTTGTAAAAAGAAAGTCTATGGAAGAAGTGAGGGTTTCATCTTTAGCAGATGGTCATGGATTTTGGGTACCCAAGGGTGCTCTTTCTTTTGAATCAATTTTTTCCTTTAGAGAAAACTACGTTATGGCACTAGAAACTTGGCTAGATTGGAGAAAAGGGTCTAAAGACCTTGAAAAATAAAAACCTTGTTGAAGGGTTATTTGATTGTAATCTTGAATTTGATTTCTGTGAGCATTGCATTTATGGAAAACAAAACCATGTTCATTTTTACTCAAGTTCTCATAAATTTTATGGTGTATTGGATCTTATTCATTCTAATGTGTTTGGTCCTATAGATGTTCCTTCAATTGGTAAATCCATATATTATGCTTCATTTATTGATGATTATAGTAGAAAGACATGGGTATACTTTCTAAAGAGTAAATTTGAAGTTTCCAATTGATTTAAAGAATTTAAAGCAATGGTTGAGTTGCAAAATAGGAAGTAAATAAAATATTTGACGACTGATAATGGTGGTGAATTTTTCTCTAATGATTTTGATAGATTCTATAAAGATTGTGGTATTCATAGATAAAAGACAACTCCATATTCTCCACAACAAAATGGAGTTTCCAAAAGAATGAACAAGACACTGATGAAGAAGGCTAGGAGTATGTTGAGTGGTGTTGGTCTAGAACAAGGTTTTGGGATGAAGCTATTGCCACTACTTGTTACCTGATTAATATTTCTCCTTCATCAACTCTTGTTGATAAGACACCTATAAAGGCATGGTCGGGCCACAAGCCTTCATTAAGACATCTTAGAGTTTTTGGTTGCGAGGCATATGCAAATGTGCGAAAGGAGAAGTGAACAAAGTTGGAGAACAAGGCTATGAAATATATCTTCTTCAAATACAATTATGGTGTGAAAGGATACAAGCTTTAAGATCCTATTGCACAAAATATAATGCATGTCAAAATGTTATTTTTAGAGAAACTAAATCTTCTTCTGTCAAATTGCAGCCAGAACAAAGTAAATAGGAAGATGTGATTCAATTTCCTTCTACACCTAAGAAAGTTGAATCGAGGCCCATGGATAGACAAGAATTTGAGGAGAGCTCATCTAGCTCTGAATCTTCAAAAGAGGAGGAAGAACCTCCAACTCAACTTGTTTGTAGGTCTACAAGGCATAAACAACCACCTGAAAGGTATTCACCTGATGATTGGAGACATATATTTTTACTTTGAATACTAACATGGATGAACCCAGATTGGTAGAAGAGGCATTAGGTATGAATGATGCATAATCCTAGAAGATTGCTATGGATGAGGAAATGGTAGCTTTGAAAAAGAATGATACATGAGATCTTGTACCATTGCATGAAGGAAGAAAACCTGTTGGTTGCAATTGGGTGTTTAAGAAAAGTATTGGTTCAAATGGAAGTATTGAGAAGTAAAAAGCAAGGTTGGTTGCAAAAAGTTACTCTCAAGTTGAGGGTGTTGACTATGGTGAGATATTTTCTCTTATTGTAAAAATGAAATCCATTAGATTTTTGCTTTCTATTGTTGTTGCTTATGATTTAGAGGTTGAGAAAATGGATGTGAAAACTACTTTCTTTCATGGTGACTTGGAGGAAGATATTTATATGACACAACTAGAGTACTATGTGGTGAAAGGTAAAAGTAAATTGGTTTGCAAATTGAAGAAATCTTTGTATGGCCTAAAACAAAGTCCTAAGATGTGATACCAAAAATTTGATACATATTTGTTGAGTTTGGGATTTGAGAATTCTAAATCAGATCATTGTGTTTATTACAAAACTAATGGTGATCATTTCCTATTTATTGCATTATATGTTGATGATATGCTATTTATTGGTAGAGGGAAAGGTATGATTTCAAAACTGAAATCTCAATTTGTTGCCAAATTTGAAATGAAAGATCTTGGTGCAACTAAATACATTCTTGGGATGTAAATTAAAAGAGATAGAGTGAACAAAAAGCTATGGTTTGTCCAAAGTATGTCAATTCAATTTTATAGAGGTCTGATATGCAAAATTGTAGACCATTGTGTGTTCCTGTTTCAATTGGAAAAAAGTTATCTATTTCAAAATTTCAAAAATCCCCATCAAAGATGGAAGACATGAGTAGAGTGCCTTACCAGAGTGTAGTTGGAAGTTTGATGTATGCTATAGTTTGTACTAGACCAAACATTTCCCAAGCAGTGGGAGTTATTTCTAGATATATGTCTAATCTTGGTAGAGTTCATTGGGATGCAGTTAAAAGAGTCTTCAAATATTTGTGCGGTACCTAAGATTATTCCTTGTGTTATCATATTACTATGGCTGAAGACAATATTTCCCTTGATATTCATGGTTATGTGGGTTCAGACTGGGCAGGGGATATTGATAGTAGATGATCCACTAGTGCTTATGTGTTTACATTATTAAGTGGTACAATTAGTTGGATGAGTAAGCGATAGGTAGTGGTTACTTTCTCCACTACTAAAGTAGAGTATATGGTAGCTATTCAAGCTTGTAAAGAAGCCATTTAGCTTAGGAGACTGTGTTCAAATATTGGAATTAAACAAGGTGCAGTAACAATTTATTGCAAAAATTAGAGTGCGATATGTCTAGCCAAGAATCCAACATTTCATGCTAGGACCAAGCACATTGAGCCTAAACTTGTGAGCACAAAGAAGTTTTTAACTAAACTTGTGAGCACAAAGAAGTTCAGATGGTGTTCAAAGACTATGGGCCTCTCGGCCCCTAACAATTAAGAGATGATGTTTATACACCCTCTCATTGCTCTTGCAAGGTGTTCAAAAAGTGGGAGATTTGTTGGGAAAATATGTCTCAACCTTGAAAATACATAAGGTATTGTTGATACGTCAGTGCAAGGGGTGCAGGGGTACCCCCCCTTGTGGGGGTCCGAAGGCCATGCACCTTGATGGGGGTTCGGGGGTAGCACCCCTGAAATCCATATTTTATGTATATATTATTATTTTAAATTTGGACCGTTCATCATTAGGTTTCATATCTAGCAATCGATATTTTGTTGGCTTGAATTTCCCTAAAAGGAAACCCTATTTTATGAGGACGTTGTATTATGACTAAGCATTGTGATGTATTCTAAGAGTCTGATAGCGGCCGTGTTATCTCTAGATCTCTTGTTGGTGATACTCTTGTGAGAAGCTTGCTCTACAAGTATATTATAATCTTTGTGATTTCCGAATAACATATTGGGTGGATTTTGAAGTGTGGGGTTTTTCTCCCAAAAGGGTTTTCCCCATGTAAATCACCATGTTGTGGTATGCATGATATTTATGTTTAATTTTCTATAATTGTTAAAGATCTGTAAAAATTCTGCATTAGTCTCCTCTCAAGATTAGTGTAGGAAGTTGTTCCACTACCTTAGCTTCCTTACAATTTTTCTAATAATATTAAAAATTAATTGCATATGAAGACCCATTTTTGTTGATACTATGATAACTCCACAATAATCCTAGGTCCATAAACGCCTTGAAAATTACAACGTATGTGTTTTTTTGAGGTTTGATTTGCCCAATATTTACATGTATTATTTTATAATCACCTAGGATTTGCCAAATTTTTACTATAGATTTTAAAAATATCATGAAATTCGCTAAATATGGATTGATATAAATACAATCAATTTTTTTATTTTTATTTTTACATATTTTATTCGATTCTAAAGTTTTGAGCTCTCGATTTGGATCATAGGGAAGTTACAACTATAGTGCTGCATTAGTGAGTTAGTGAAAACCTAAAGGTAAGTGATCATTTCTCTATAGTTTTATAAGATTATTTATCTCTTTTTCATTTGTACTTCATTCGTACAGATGATATTGAGTAGGGAGACATCTAGGGCCTAGATATCTATATTCCATGATTCCTTCTTAAATAAGAAGACATTTTTTAGTATATTTTATTTTATGAGAGATGTAAAGCAGGAACAAGAGTAAGACTCCTGAAAGTGGTGAAAGGATGCCATCAAAATGCAGAACCATAATAGTGTGCTTTGACAATGTTAGTGGTCCACCAGATCAAGATGGAGCTACACACCAACACTTACACTAAATATTAATGAAGAAGTGAATACCTTAGAGGAAGATTAGAATGAGTTAATTGAGTTATATGATAATGCTTTAGTTGTTCTAAGGGATATCCAAGGCATCTCAAATCAATTAATTGAATTGGATGACAATATCATAGATGTTATTGTTGCATGGAAGGGGAAGAGAAAATCCAAATAAAAAATAGGGGGCGAGTGAGATATGACATGAAAATCTCAAATTAATTGGGTGTCAAAGTACCCATTCTTTGAACCAGTGGATAATTCAAGTGTAAGATTTGTAGTTGGAAATATAAAAGGGGAAAAAGTTACAACTAAAATTTGACACTATAGAAAAGAATATTAATAAAGTTTATGAAAAACAAATCATAGACGGAAAGGAAAATCAGTGATAAGATGGAAAATAAAGGAATAATGTTTTCATGTTAAGAATGTCCTTGAATATGATGAACATATGCAAAGAAATATAAACTTATTGAATTTGGAGGTTCAATTCAAGCTCAATTTGGAAAGATAATGGTGAGAGCACAAATGGAAAAAATTGTTCAGTTGAATGCTATTATTCATATTTTGACCTGAGGGAATCCTATGAAACACTACCTAGAATATAATAGTTTATTATATTTTTGGGGCATTCCTAAATTTCCTAACACACATTGGTCAATAAACAATGGATGGGAATTGACAAGTTGTCTTGTTGAGGTGGAAAAAAAAGATTTACAAGAAAAAATAACCTTTATTGCATTATATTTAGATGAAATTATATCAGTAGATAATACTTATTCGGTATGTTTGCATGTGTATAATATATGTACAAAAAAATTCTCCAACCTCATCTAGTATGTGTTTATAAAATGAAGGAGAATTCAACATCACAAAATCTATTTGAACTAGTTAAGAAATATTTGAATGAAACTAGAGGTATGTATAACTTCACAATTGCTAAAAATTTGGTTTGTGTAGGAGTTGATGGAGCTTCAGTAATGCAAGGTCATAGGAACAATCTTTGTGTAAAGTTACAAACTACTTCACGATACATGATTTCATTCACTACATGACCCACAAAATGACTTTAATATTTAAACTAGTGAACAAGTTTCCTTTAGTATCAAAAGTTGAAAATCTAGTTCATGATCTCTACTCATACTTTTTCCAAAGCCACAAACAATTTGTGGAATTTCAAAATTTTGCTAAGGGAATAACCACATGAAACAAGCTTCTTAAGGATGTTCATACTAAATGGATCTCCTTGCATGGAATAACATAGTGAGTTTTTTATAAATATTAATCTTTGATTGGATTAATATACAAAAAACACCACATAGTAGACAAAGTTGTTGACCTCTTACATAGGTTAAGTGGTATAAAGACACTCTTAACTTTATCTAGTCTTCTCCTCGTGTTGGATAAAATGATCAATCTTGTGAAAAAATCCCAAGATAGAACTATGTAAATTACATAATATAGTAAAATATATAGAATGACATGCCTCGCCCTTGAGAATCTATATCTATCAAATTCCTCATTTATAAGTCCAAGATTTAGTAGTTGGTAGTTGATGATAGATGTGAACAATCTTGCTAGTTTTTAACAATTTAATTTAAGTAGAGAGTTATGTATCTTTGTACGTGGATTTGAGACACTGATGCACTATTGTACTACAATCAGGTGCTCTACCAAAGAAGTAATTGTTACAAGGAAATATTTTAATGATATTGTTAATTCTATAAGTAATACTTTAAAGAGTATTGTGAAATACCTTTCCTAAAATATTATAAAATGATTCCCTTGAGATGAACTACTTGAAGCAATGCCTATTGTGTATTCTCAATATTGGGTCCACCATCAACCAAATGATTATCATAAGAGGATAAATACCTTGGCTGGTCATTTTTTCCAAAGGTTCAAAATTCAATGGACGACAAATAGAAGGAATTATAAATCAATCTAAGCTTATAGAGCAATATGACCATTTTGCAACAACCATGATATAATAGTTTGATCTCATGGATAATCCATTGCAAGAGGGATTAATAACAAAACTTTGGGAAACCTTTAGTTAGAGTGAAATGTTGTGTGATTCAATATTGAAATATTTCAAACTTGTTGATTTATTTCAAACCATGATATTGGGGTTGGTGGAGGATGAGAGAATTTTCAATGCATTGGGGTTCTTGAAATCAAAGATAAGAAATAAATTAGACAAGAATTGGAAAATTACTTGAGGATGTATACAACTATGTACGATATCTAAATTTTTCCTTTTGAAATGGAACTCATAATTTGGAAGTCCTATGTGAAAGAAGAGGGTTGTGCAATAATTGAAACTATAGTGCCACAAATGACAATGACATAATGAATAACACATGTATTGGTAATGTTGAGATGTAGTTAAGTGGGTGTCTGCAAAGTGAAAAAAATAAAGACCAAAGTCAAGACAACTCTCAATCTTATGGTTAGAGTGATGAGGTGAATAGGAAAATGGAAGAGATTTAGTAGTTACTAGGCATTTATATTGTATTTCATAAATCATATTCCAAACTTTCATTTATTATATTTTATAGTTGATTCCATGAATCACATTGAATAAATTAACATACTACTCTTCCATCATTTCATTACATAATCTAAATTTTAAACATTTTTTTCAAATTTTTTTATTAAATACATTTTTCAATTCTCATTTATTAATTAATATATTATTAATAATTTATATTTTTATTGTGTCATACAAATAAATTTTACATGCACTCAATTATTCAACTCAATGATTAATAACAACAATAGCATATACAACATTAACAATTGTTTAATGTGTATCTAGAAACCAATTTTTTTAATTGAGTAATTAAATAATACAAATAATTTGAACACATAAATGGATTTTTTGAGTTTTATATTGATTTCCAAATGAAGGAATACATAAAAGTATTACAAAATCTTGCTCAAAAACAACTTTACATAGAGATGAGTTGGAAAATCATATTATCAAATCATTCTATCAGATTTTGTAGCATCCTCCACTATAATTCTAATGAAAGTTCAATTTGTTCTAACATATATTATTTGACTTTAAAAATTGCTAGCAATTCATAATTGACAATGGAACTTGACTTGGATGTTTCAATCAAAGTTGCTTTCAATATTATCAGTGGTTTGATGAAATCCAAAAATTTCACCTCATCTGGGTTCTAATGAAACTGATCCAAATCAAACTTCATTCATCCTCCATCATCTTTTTGAAAGCAACCTTTCCAATTAATCACTTTGTTATGTCAAAATCCAATGACAAACCAAGCTCTTTCAAGTCTTCACCTTTTTATGCAACTTCTGCATCTTTTTTTTAGTTTGATCCAAAAATTCCTTGCTTCATGTAGCTTCAAACATTTTTGAATGATAGATGATTCCTTTATTGAGGCATCAATTTGTCATGAATTCCTTTGGATGCCAATTCATTTTCACTGGATTTGTAGACTATTTACAAATTTTGATTTGAAATTTTCTTTTTTGAATCCATTTTTTTATTGTGAACAATGTATTGTTTGAGCTTCCTATCATGTATTCTCAAACAATTAATCAATTAAAAAAATTCTCACAAATAGTTAATACTCTTCATTATTTCCACCCAACTATTTTGTTTCATTGCCCCTATTTTTTCTATAAAATGGAGTTAATTTTTTTTAGAAGAATATTTTTTCTTCTTTCTTCAACTTTAGCATCAATCTTTTATTGTTCCTTCTCTCTTCCTCCATTTTTTGTTCCCACAATTTTTCTCTTTCTTTATGTTCAACTAAATTGACTTGTAATGTACTTCCTAAGGCATTGGCTTTTACTGGGTTTTGTTTTAATTTTTTTGAAGTGGTTTTTTCTTTGTCATATTTCTTGATGCTTTCATCTAACCTTTGCTTCAATTCATTTAGTTCCACCTTTTTTTGTTCATTCTCTTTTCTTGTAGATGTAGAGGCATATTTTTTATTCTTTTTTCTAATTCATTTCTCTTGTTGTTTACTATTTTCCTCTTTTCTTTCTCATTTTCTAGGTCTGACTATAACTTTTCTATTTGATTTGACAACCTATTTTTTCTCTCTCATGCTTTAGCAATGATGTGTATACCAATTTTTTGTTCTTTTTTGATACATTAATTTTGTTATAATTTTTCATTTGAGAAAAATCCATTTTGACACTACTCACATCAAATTTAGAGTGATGCATTTGATTCTCTAGTTTATTTAAACTTTGGGAATAACAATCATGTACCCCATGGTTTATGTATGTGGGTCAAATACGGGAAATACCTTGGTTGTTGCAAGCTTTGAAGTTACGGTAGATGCACTCGCTATCATTTTCTTCTTGTGTTGTTTATATATATTTTTATTTCTCTCTAAACTCATCATTGTAATCAAATCTTGGGATTGCAAATACAATTGAATGCTTGAATGGTGAAGGAGTACTTGAAGTGAGGGGGGAATCTCTAATTATTTGAGGTTAAGGATTATCCATTCCCATTCTATTCACATTGATAATTGGATAGGTTCCTTGTGGAAATGGAAATCATTCATTTGAGGTGGAAATGGAGGTATTTGGACTTGGACTTGCCATAATCTTTTGTTTCTTCAAAATGCCTTAATCACTATGTTTTTGTGTAGTATCTTCCATTGTTGGCCTCTTGTGATTAATTTTTTGTTGTAGCACTTGTTGACTACTACTAGTACTACTACCCATACCATAACCATTAGTGGTAGTGTTAGTACAATTAGATGGTTGTGATTATATTTGACTCTCAAGATTTGAAACTATAAAAAAATGACCTATTTGACCTTTCCTTGTATGCTCTTAGGTTTGTTTATCAACTCCAATGCCTTTACAATCATGAGATTTTCTATTTTCTACTTTTAGTGGCACCAAAATTCCTTGTCCTTTGGACTTGAAACCACCACCTCCATAACCCATTTTTTTGGCTGTGGCTACCCTTGATGTATATATATTTTTTGTGATCTCACTCATACCATGTTTGAAATTGTTTGCATATTCTACATTGTGCTCTTCCCTATCATCAATAGATTGATAATCTATTGCTTCAACTTTAGAGGGATGCTCTATATTCCATAAATTTCTAAACTCATCATCTTCTGGGATCTCTTCAAAACCTACAGTAGTTTTTGGATCACCTAGATCCTTTCTCATAGAACAAAAGGTATTTATTTTTGTTTGTTTCCAATATTCATCTATACAAGATTTTCTTAGATAATCTGGTATTATTATTGAAGTAGATGGTCAACCATATTTTTTAGAAAAAATGTTGTACCTCCTGATTGGAATCTTTGCTTCTCTCTATGGGTGTAATGCCATAATTTTTGTTGACAATTGTTCAAAATAAATACATTTCTCAACAAAAGTTTCTTCCATTATTTTATTGACCTCATCCTAATAATTTTTATTTTTTCAATATTTATAGAAAGGTTTTACTTTGATGTTGAATTCTACTTGTAACATTCATATTGGTCACATGCCTTTCTTTAATGATGTCACATGAATCATACTGCTAGTGAGAGTCAACATCATTTTTAAAAAAAATTCCATGTACCACAATGAATTATTTTCTCTCGAAAGTAAACCCTCCACATTGAAAAAGTAATGAAGTAAATATGCTCTTCTTTTGTTGACTAATAAAGTATAGTTGATCTATACTCTTCTTTTAGTGTACATATTCTAATACAAAAATTCTCTATATCACATTCATTGGAAGTTTGTAGGGATCTACTCTTGATCCATAAAATATTAACATAGTATATTCCTAAGTACCAGTCATCCATTTTTATTTTTTATCCCAATTGAATGCAATCTCTACAAGACTCGAGCAATTTAGACATTGAAGTATTTATAACTACTTGACACAATGGAGCCAAAAATTAGTCTACAAAATGATTTTAGTTCTTTTAATTATCATGCATCCTTATATTAGGGGTCCAATAATATAGTGAAACCACTATTTTTTCCTCATCATTCATATAGGGTTGAATTTGAAGTTTGTTGGCCAAAAATGTTTCACTAGAAATAAATAACACAAGTAGGTTGTAGACCTAAATGTCTTAGGAGAACCTCCTTTAATAATTAGAAAATATTTTTGCGTGGATTCTACAACATGCTCAAGAAATTTATATTTAATAGGTGGAGTAACATAATGGATATTATATACCATTTCAAGGATGCTTGCACCCACTTTTGCATTACTATTCAATAAGAGACAAAATGCTAGCATAAGAATAGTATCCCAAAAATATGGTTTAAAAATATCAATTTTACAAGGAGGCTTGTGGTTCTCTTTGAATATGTTACCATCCATTGCTATTTTTTTGAGAAAATAATTTTTGAACATTTGAAGGACTACTTCATAATCACTAGCAAGATTTTATAGGTCAATATGGACATTTCCAAAATCTTCAGCTAGAAACCCCAACACACTTCCAAGTTCATCTGTAGTAATGGGTAAAATTTCTTCTTGGCTATTTTTTTAACAATTACTATTTTACTATCATCATAATTATAGGCACAAATCATGATAACTTTTGGGCAAGGAAATACCTCAAGTAATATCACGTGTCCTAATCCAATCACCCATGATGCAATAATACTATTAATTTCTATTTTTTTTTACTTTTGTTATTTTGCATTTGCATTCCAAACTTACTCTCACATGTAAATCTAAGTTTTTAGTTAATCTTACCATAGATTACAAGATAAAAAATATTATGGTATTCATTAGTGAAACTTGGGGCTTTAAGTAGTCCAACATAGTCTAATTTTTTATTCGCTTTGCCTTTCGAAATCGTTGGTCTAGTAGTGGTGGTAGACATGCTTGTAAACCCTCATTCCTAAATCCCAAGATTTAAAAAATAAAAATTGATGGAATGTAGGATTTATGTCTTTCACTTACACGATTTGAAAAGAAGAATACAAAGACTGGTGCGGAATGAATCGGTTGCATCCCAAAATCTCCCAAGTGAATTGTAATTTCCTTGGTACTCCCTCTTCAAAATAATATCACTTAGTAGTTGTGAGTTCACTTCTTACTTTTCTTCTTATTATCGAATATAAAATTGAATGAAAAATGTTATCTCCAGATTCCATAATTATTACATTACAATTTTGTACTACTTCAAACAAAACTCAATACTTGGCCTACATTTTTTTAGCTTCAATTAATTCATTACACTCAATGAGAGGTGGCATGATTTGATCTAAAATAAAATATCAACCATTGATCTTTGCAAATCTAACGACTCTAGGGTGATTTTGGAGGTTTGAGTTCACAAGTCTAGTGCTCCAAGCATTTCATTCCAAAATTCCACTATAGCTTCTCATCAAACATTCATCGAATAGTGAAATATATTAATACATCATTTCTAATTTTCTAAGGATATATTATTATGTCATATCAATATAAAATGAAAATATTTATTATAAAATATTACATAATTATGTACTTTAATAAATATAAATAAAATAAAAGTGATATATTGATATGTTAAATGAAATTTTGCACTTTTAAAGGAAAAACAACAAAGACTTATTTTCACCATGATTATCTTAATTAATTATTTATTTTTGAGATTTTGATTTTATGTACATGGACTATCAAACCCCATTGTTATAAGCGATAAATGCCTCTTGATGTAATAAGACCTACTAATGGGTCAAATTTATATAATTATACTTAATTATCCATCCATAGAGAAAATAGTGTGATTAATCTCCATGAAATATAATATTAATTATACTATTACTTGAATAGAAACTAACACAAAATAATTAACTACTACAAGTGAATAACAAAGAATAGCACAACTGAAACTATTGATTATACTACAAATTAATTGCAATGTTACACCCCTTTTTAAAGATGAGTAGAGAAAACCATCTACAATACCTTGTTACTAGTTGAGGGTCTTGAGAACAAGCTAAAGGGATGGTAAATTTTTTACCACTATCTTTGAGACATACCAAGCCACTAGGAAAGAACATCGTTCCCTCTAAAATCCACGATTCCTCTTTGAGGCCCTCTTTCAAAATGGAGTATGAGAAATTGATGAGTTTCCACAAGGAAAAGATTGAAAAACTTCTACTCCCACACACCTAGTGAAAAAAATGATCTCCCTTAGAGCTCCTCATCCTGGTTCAAAACTTAGCACATGGGAAAATTGAACTAGATCAAATCCTTTCTAATTCCACCCATTTGAAGGGAATTGATCTATCTTTTCCTCTAAAACTACATAAATTGAGGCAAGAGAATTTAGAGCATCCCCAATAATACCATGAGATCATCCTTATTAACCTCAAAAAATGTTAATCAAAACGTTTCCCTCAAAATTATATTATAGAATAAAGAATGATTTCATTTGAGCCTGTGGTCCCTTTTTATAGAAAAAATCTAAGGTTAACCTAACCCTCAATCAAATTTCTAATTCTGGTAAACCATACTCAATCATTACATATCCAAAATTTATGCCAACTGTCATTTGGATTCTTGTAGAGCCTTGAAATGCTAGCACACATGCTCGATAATATTTCACATATCTTCATTTATGTGAACAATGAAGTTATCAAAATCATTAATTATACTTCTCCATGTTGGAAAAATAAGGACACACAACTGAGAGGGGGGAGTTGAATCAGTTGTGACAGAAACTTCAAATTTTATAACTTATCTTGACTTTAATCTCAGATCTGATGAATAAGCAAATAACCACAAGCAATTAACACATCATAGAGACAAATAACACCAATTTTTTTTTGTGGAAACGTTGTTAAGGGAAAAACCACGGTGGATGTTAGTCCAAAAGATTATACTTTGTTAAAAGTATATAGTGAAATAATAAGGGGAATGCACATGCATTTAGGCACACTTCCTAGAGCTCACTGCTCA
The DNA here is from genome assembly GCA_007258455.2 of Sequoia sempervirens. Classification (NCBI taxonomy): domain Eukaryota; kingdom Viridiplantae; phylum Streptophyta; class Pinopsida; order Cupressales; family Cupressaceae; genus Sequoia; species Sequoia sempervirens. The sequence goes on along the minus strand of VDFB02373952.1, from coordinate 18,292 downwards.
AATAAAAAAGAGGACTCACTATCCAACAATACAAAAATTTGGATTAGATCCATAGAGTATGAACTGAAAGAATAACTTCTACACAAGCCTGATTACAATTCCAATTAAGCTCATAAAACCTTCTTCACACTTTCCTCAATCTTCTTTACTCTTTGCTCAGTAATCGAATGATAGAAACACTATTCTCACACTTACACTTTCTCTAGCATACATTCACACTTATGCACACACTAACTTCACTCAACCAACCAGTCTTATATATCCGCTTCATGGGATTTCATCACATCTTAGTTGCCCAGAAAAATAAAACATATTTTCAATGTCGGCCCAAATTGACAAATAAATTTCTAATGAAAAACCACCAAGGTCGACCACAACATAGTGGGGACCCAAATTAATATCTCTAACACAAAAATAATTTAATTAATTTCACCACAAATATCCACAACACGCTACCATCAACATGTTGGCCAAGAGCATGAAAAACTAAGCATGCACAAGAAAAGATCTTCAACCACGATTTCACCAATCAATGTGGATGTACCACAAAGATAGATAATGATCTAGAGACATCCAAGAACACCAAGAAATAATAGAGAAACATTCACAACAACTAAGATCACTAGAATCACACAAATTTCATTCAGGAATATTGACAGAGACCACAAAAACACTGTCAAACCACAACACACTCAAAAATTCACACAGACCTTTGAAAATTTTGGTGGATGATCTAGAAACATTCAACAATAAACCATTTAATCCACACAAGCTATTCTTCAACGTATAGAACAAAACACCTTCATGATCTGCACAGTTCCACTGGGAACCTAGAACACTTCCTTTTACAATTTTTTCAATATCCTCGACATATACAACCTCTGATACACTAAATGCTAATAGTGTTGACATCAATGACAACCACATATCAGCAACCATATCCAAAACATCCAATAATTTCCCCCTTTGGCAGTGATGGCAACACATGATGTGAAAAATACCATCAACCCAACACACTGACTTCTTCTGCACTTCTCCTCTTGAAGGGATTTTTCATATTACACTTCTCCCCATTTGAAATCAATGGAAAATGTAACAATTACTTTTCCAAATGCACACTCTGAACCACATATCTACACATCTTACTACTCCCCCTAAGTAGCAGCCACATAAACATCAATCCAGATCAAAATATAGCAATGAAGTTCATAGATTGATGCAAGCAAATGCATCTTTTAGTTCTTATCAGGAGGGGTGATTACCCCTAGCATTCCTATGAGATACTCAAAAGTATCCTTGGGAAAAGGCTTAGTAAATATATCTACAATCTATTCTTTGGTAGGCACATACTTCAGTCTGACTTCTTTCTCATTCACTTTCTCCCTTAAGAAATGAAACTTGATTGATATATGTTTAGTCTTGGAATGCAACACATTATTCCTTGAGATATTTATTGCACTTGAGTTGTCACAATATATAACAATAGGTTCTTCATATACCACCCTGATATCTCTCAACATCTATTTCATCCATATCACTTGAGTACAATTATTGGTAGCAACAATGTATTCTGCTTTAGCAATAGATAGAGAAATTGAGTTTTTCTTTTTGCTCAACCAGGACACCAATTTCTTCCCTAGGAAGAAAGCACCACCACTAGTACTTTTTCTATCATCTACATCACTAGGCCAATCCGCATCAGTATATGCACACAAAGTGAGATCATCATCCTTTGGATACCTGAAAATTCTCTTCACAACAGTTACATGTGATTCTTTTGGATCCGCTTGAAATCTAGCAACCATACATACAACATTCATAATGTCTGGTCTAGTTTGATTCAAGTAAAGCAATCCACCAATCATTGACCTATATCTGGTTTGATTTGCCTTAGAAGAATCGTCATTCTGTGTCAACTTACATCCGGTCACCATGGGAGTACCAACAGGTTTGGAGTCATCCATTCCGAACTTCTTCAACAATTATTTCACATATTTGGACTGAGATATAAAAATCCCCTTGTCCAACTAAGTAACTTGTAATCCTAGAAAGAACTTCATCTCTCCAATCATACTCATCTCAAATTCATTCTTCATCTCATTAGCAAACTTCATGCATAGATTATCATCTCCTCCAAAAATGATATCATCAACAAAAACTTCTATAATTAACTCCTTATCATTGTATAATTTGAAGTATAAGTTGCTATCAACAATACCTTTAGTGAATCCAAGCTTCAGTAGGTATTTGTCTAATCTAACATACTAGGCTTTGGGAGCTTGCTTAAGTCCATATAGAGCTTTGTTCAATCTGCAAACCATATCTTCTTTGTCTGTTAGTTGAAATCCATCCAACTGTTCAATGTACACTTCTTCTAGTTCTCCATTTAGAAATGCAGACTTTACATCCATTTGATAGAACTTTTAGTTCTTGTGTGCAACATAAGTAAGAAATAGTCTAACAACTTCAATCCTAGCGACATGAGCAAAGGTTTCTTCAAAATCAATACCTTCCATTTGAGAATACCCTTTGCATACCAGTCTTGCTTTATTCTAGACCACTTCACCTTCTTCATTCAACTTGTTTCTAAATACCCATTTAGTACCAATCACATTTTTGTCTTTATGCCTCAGAACCAGTACCCATGTGTCATTCTTTTCAATCTGCGTCAGCTCTTCGTTCATAGCTTCCAACCAATTTTCATCTTGACAGGCTTCAGTGACATTTTTAGGCTCAATTTTGGATATCAGACAATATTCTTCTGCAATTTTTCTTCTAGTTTGCACTCCTTTAATCTTATCTCCTATAATTTGACTTTCAAAATGATTCAACTTTACATACCTTGGAGTTTTGGGACATTTTGGAGCTTCTGACTCTTTTGATCTTTCTTCTACACTTGCACTTGACTGTGTTTCTTAACTGTCTTGATTTACTGGAACATATGGAATAATCTGAAGTACATTCTGTGTCTAAGTATTCTTCCCTTGGGTTGTGATGTCTTCGTTTGAATCATAACTACAATGTCTAGATGGTTTGACAAAGTTATCATCAACTCTAACATTTGCACTTTCAACCATTGTTCTCATTCTTTTGTTATAGCACCGATAGGCCTTGCTTTTAGTGGAGTAACCTAGGAAGATTCCTTCATCGCTTCTTGCATAAAATTTGCCTATATCATCATCTTTTTCGATATAACACTTGCTTCCAAAGATCTTGGAGTACTTAACAATAGGCTTGTGACCAAACCATAACTCATAAGGTGTCTTACCAGAATTGCCATTAACATTTACCTGATTCAAAGTATACACAACAGTACTTACTGCTTCACTCCAATACATTTGAGATACATTTCCTTCCATCATCATTGTTATGGTAGCATCAAGAATTGTTCTATTCTTTCTCTCTACAACTCCATTATGTTGAGGGATTCGAGGAGTAGATAACTATCTTTTAATTCCATGCTCTTTGCAAAAAGAATTGAACTCTTTGGAAATAAACTCACCACCTCTGTTAGATCTCAGGCATTTGATTTTCAGACCTTTCTCATTTTTTGCCATAGCCTTGAAACTTTTTAACTTCTCCAATGCTTCACATTTTTCTCTTAAAAAGGAAACCCAAATCATTCTAGAGTAATCATCAATAACCAACATAAAATACCTTTCTCCATGAATACTTCTTACTTTGGAGGAACCACAAAGGTCAGTATGTAGTAGATTCAGCAAATTATTTGAATGAAATTGTTTGCTCTGGAAAGAGACTCTAGTTTTTTTACCCATTTGACATTCCTTGTAGATTACAGTAGCATGCTTCACTAACTTAGGCAAATCTCTTACTGCTTGAGTATAACTTATCTTGATAATGTTGTCAAAGTTTACATGACACAACCTCCTATGCCACAACCAACTCTCATCTACTTGAGCAATTAAACAACTTCCATTAGTAGTATTTAGATGAAAAATATTACCTTTTGTTTGTTTTTCTGTTGCAATCATATTCCCGAAACTTCCACATATCTTGCATCTTCCATCTTTGAATTGAAGATCATATCCCTTGTGAACCATTTGTCCAACACTCAACAGGTTGTGCTTCAGGCCTTCAACATAGAGAACATCATTAGTGTTATTCTTACCACCAAGGAAAATAGATCCTCTGTCACTAATCACACCAACATTGTTATGTCCAAATCTTACAATCCCACCATCATACTTCTCTAGACTCACAAATTTTCTTTTATCACTGGCAAACATTATTTTCAGGAAATAGGGTACTCTTTATTGCCAAAATTGGTTACAAGATTCAAAGATTTTCGTTTGCTCACCTTTTCCATGATTTATAATGATGTTTACATTAGTTAAACTAACTTCCTATTCAACTTCATCGACCTAACCTTCCATTTTCCCACTTGACTCTTCATATTCTTGCTTTTTTTGCATTTTTCCCAATTTGACAACATTGTACTTTTTGCAAGTTTTGCATTTTTTCATCATTTTGACCACCTAGAAACCTATTAGGGACTTAAATACATTGTAATTTATCTCAAAATGACTCTTTTACATGGTTTTATATTTGAAAACTCAAATTTTACAATTTTTCCTTTTGAAGGCATTTAGAGAATAAGGAGCTCCTACACCAATCAACATCCTTTATCCAAACATCAAAACTTCAAACTTAAGTAAAAAGTGTTATCCCAAAATGTTTGCAAAGATCACTCCCCACATCACCCACTTTCATCACTCATTATCATCATTTCTCCAAAAATACTTAGAGTGTCCCTTTTACCTAGATTTGAGTCAAATAGAGAGTTCAAACATTACAAATCTTAGCACAAATCTCCCAAAGGCGACACAAAATTTATGGTAAAGAAAAGATCACAACACAAGAGAATCATGGAGAAAACCAAAGTCACATTTACCTCAAGTGATCTAAATCCTCTAGAATTTGATCCAAGAAGTCAAGTTTCCCCATCACAACAACCATCATCCTCGTCAGGACCATATGAGATAGAAGACATCACAAACAATCCATTTGAACTAACTAGGGAGGAAATTATGGAACATCAAGCCTTGGGAAGTATAGCTCCTATTTCCCCATCTTTTGTTGCACAAAATTTGACATAAGGATTCACAGCTCCATCTCTAGGGCTAAATCAAGTGTCCACCCCTAGTCTTGCAACTAGCCTTGTCAAGTAATTTGGTCTAAATCTTCCATTTGAAAGTAGCACACTTGTGGGTACCCTCAATACCAATCCTCCATCCCAAACAACCACTTGGACACCTACCTTTGGCACTCCTCCCATTCTTGAAGATCCCAGACAACCATATGAACCCCTTGAACTTCATTACTCCACAACAACCTCCACATATCGAGGACACCCCTCTTTGTCCATCCCCACAAGTACCACAAGTGTGTCCACCATCGCACAAAATAGTGTCGACCAAGTATCTCAAAACAACACACGAGGGCATGTCAATACCATACCACAAAGTCAATCCTTAATGTATATAGGGACATATTTACCCAATCCTCCAATTGGTTCATCCATACCATTGGTTTCACAAAACACATCCATCCCATCCATTATCAACCCATCTCAAAATAATCCCTTGGTCATGAATCCCATCAACCCAAGTAATACCTTGTCCACATCCCTAACACAAGGAAATCCTCAAGACATGGGACAAGGGAATCTTTTTAATCAATGGAATCAAGGTCCTAGTGTGTCATTACCATTGCAAAACCTAATGGCACCATCCTCACCTTTTCCCACGGTCCCCTCTACCATGCAAAATCAAATGGGACATCAAACTTACATTCCTCCATCTCAATCCACTATCTTACAAGCAATGTTAAACCAAGGGGGGCCCAACCTCTCATCAACAACCCGCTACCCATTCAAAACATCACCTGTCAAAACCCATCACAAATGTCTCAACAACCACCTGATCCTACACTACAAGTGCATGTCTTAGCTTTACAACAAGCCCAACAAGCATATTAGCAAGCCTTACAAGAAGAAGAAGACGAAGAAGCAACCCTAGTAGCACAACAACAAGAAGCAACCTTAGTGGCACAACAAGTAGCCTTAGCACAACAACATCACACAACCTTAGCATCACAACAACAATAACAAGCCCAACAACAAGCCCTTGTGGCACAACAATATCAACAAGCCCTAATGGTGCAACAACAAGCCTTACTAGCTTAACAATATGCACAACAACAACAAAGTTCCTATTATAACCCTCAACAAAACTATGTGAGTAAAATATGCATAAATGAATAACAAACACACCCAATAAAAACATTAAATCAATAGATTTAAAGAACAATTAAACCACTAAAAGCCAAAAATCTATTGAAAGCATCCTATTGCTCTCTATCTCCAAAGATTTATTAAATCATTGTGGCTCTCAGATAGTGTAAGCACTGTGATTGTTAAAATGACAATCTAGAGAATGAGATATTGTAAAATGTAGGACTCTAATCCTATGTAATGATTGCTAAATGATATGATGATGATACTGTAGATTAAATTAATATGAAACTGATAAAAGAAACTACTATAAACTAAGATGTAGCTAAATGGAAAACCATGATTGCTATTGCTATTCTAAAATGATTTGCTAATTACTATTGCTTAATTGCTTGAATTCTCTAATATAATCACTGTAGAGTAAGATTGCATAAACTTGGGATCCATTTCCTGTGGAAAGAAGTTGTATTTATAGATTCCTGGCAGCATATTTGTGATGTGGCAACAAAGTAAAGGTCTGAATTTGATTTGAAAGATTCAATGGTGGAGGATGAAGAATCCTGAGAAGATTATGGAGATTATTCCTCCCCACAAAAACATTCAACCAAAGGATAGGAATGATCAACGGAAGAAGATGAAGTTTGCCTGCAATTTGTCTCAAATTTGTCTCCAAATTTGTCCGTGAAGGTCAAGTTGAATTAATTAGATATAAAATATCTAATTTTATTGATGGATATGATGAGTGAAAAGAGGAAATAACTATAGAAATATGCTAAAATTGAATTATTGGATTTATTCAATTTAGTAAAAGAGGATATTAAATTTAATAAAACAAACTATAGAAATTTGTTTGTTAAATAAACATGGAAGAAATATGGTAATCAAATAAAACAAAGTATGTGAACTTGTTTATTTAATTTAGATGAAAGAAAATAAATAATTAAATAAACAAGGTATTTGAATTTGTTTATTTAATTAAGATGAAATAATATGATAAAGATATTAGAAGTGAACTATATAAATAAATATTTCTATTTATTTATAAGTAGATGAATTAAAGGAGTCAAATAATCAAATAAATCATATTTAATTAATTAGATTATCTAGACAATTTTTAGGTGTATACTTTTTCGCATGATCACCGAAAAAGGGAAAAATCAATGAAAAAGGAAAAATCCGATTTTGTTGAACCCTAAAATCTGGAAGCTTCTAAGCTTGTTAAAAAGGGGTTCAGATGGGTATTACTATATGATGAAAAATGCGATTATTCACAAGATTGTAATAGGTTTTATACTGGATAATAAAAATATTGGATGGCTGTGGTTTGGTGGATGTAGCCCGGATTGGGCGAACCACGTTAAATTCTCTGTGTTAAGATTTATTCTGTGTGTGTTTTAGTTTCTCTATTTATTATTTAAATTTGCATTTAATTGTTAGATATCTACCATATTCTAACCTTAACAAGTGGTATCAGAGCGGGTTGTGTTTTGATTATTGTCTATAGGAAAGATCTCACGGTTGAGTGGGAGAAATGGTAGACGAGGGTAAGAAGGTTGAGAAGTTTAATGGGTAGAACTATCAGTTATGGAAGATGTAGATGGAGGACTATCTCTATCAGAAGGATTTATGGCGGTCATTGGAAGGGAAAACCAGGAAACCCGCAGCAATGTCAGATGAGGACTGGGAGATCTTGGATAGAAAGGCTCTTGGCAGTATTCATTTGTGCCTAACACAATCAATGGCATTCAATATTACAACAGCAAAGACAACTCAAGAGTTGATGGAAACCCTGGCGAAGTTATATGAAAAACCTTCTGCTTCGAATAAGGTATTTCTTACGAAGCATTTATTTAATATGAAAATGGTAGAAGGTGGGTCAGTTACTGATCATTTAAGTGAGTTTAATACGGTCACCAGTCAATTAACTTCTGTAAAAGTAAACTTTGATGAAGAAGTTAGGGCTCTTTTGATTCTATGTTCTTTGCCTGAAAGTTGGAATAGCTTGGTAATGGTTGTTAGCAATTTTGTTTCTGGTTCAAATACATTGAAGTTTGATGATGTTGTTGGTGTTGTTTTGAGCGAGGAAATTCATAGGAAAAGCTCAGGTGGAACATCCACATCAGGAAGTTTTTTGAATGCAGAAAGTAGGGGCATAACAAAGGAGAGAGGAAACAATTATGGAAATCATGGGAAGTCACGAGAAAAATCAAAAGACAGAAAGTCCCAATCTAAAGACAAGAGGGATTGTTGGTATTGTGGTAAGCCGGGTCATTTGAAGAAAGATTGTTGGTCTCAAAAAATTAAAGGAGACAAAAAGGAAGGAAGTAAAGAGGAAAATGTGGTAAGTAATAAATCTGATGAGGATGCTTTGATTCTTTCCCTTGATAATGCTAATGATTCTTGGGGGGCTTCATTTCATGCTACCCCCCATAGAAGTTATTTTCTTGATTATGTCCAAGGGGATTTTGGGCTGGTTTATTTAGGAGATAACGAACCCTGTCAGATTGTTGGAAAGGGAAGAATCAAGATTAAGTTGTAGAATGGGAATCATTGGCTACTATGTGAGGTAAGGCATGTTCCAAAGTTAAGCAAAAATTTAATTTCAATAGGGCAACTAGATGATGAAGGTTGTGTTGTTACATTTAGTGATAAAAATTGGAAGGTCACAAAGGGTGCCTTAGTGGTAGAAAAAGGTGTGAAAGTAGGCACCTTATATCTTTGTACAGGTCATACTATTCCTTCTACTTTAATTGTTATGTAAAAAGGTCAATGTTCAAGAACAATTGCTGCAGTTCAGCAGGTAGAAGATCATACAGCTGTTGTGGACTCTAAATCAACACTGTGGCATAATAGACTTGGGCATATGAGTGCAAAAGGTATGAAAGTACTTCATTCAAAGAATGTTTTACTAGGTCTGAAATGTGCTAATATGGATTTATGTGAAAGTTGTGTGTATGCAAAACAAAAAAGAGTTAGTTTTCTCAAAGATGGGAAGCAAAAGAAAGATGAGAAATTGGAGCTTGTGCATACCGATGTATGTGACCTCACTCTCGTGTATCTTCTCTCTCTGGGTTTCCTCAGATATGTTACATTCATTGATGATGCAACTAGAAGGTATGGATTTATTTCCTTAGGAATAAATTTGATGTAGTTGAAACTTTTTAAAAATGGAGAAGGTTGGTTGAGAATGAGATGGGTAAAAAGATAAAATGTCTCAGATCTAATAATGGTGGTGAGTATTGCAAGAAAGAGTTTGAAGATTATTGTTTCTCTAATGGTATTCGTGAGGGCAAAAATGACACCGGCGGACTCCTTATATAGGAAAATGGAGTGGCCGAAAGCATGAATAGAACAATAATGGAGCGGTACCTGACTATGAGATTGTATGTTGGGTCGCTTTAAAAATGTGGGCGAGATCAGAACACCGCTATTTATTTAATTAATAGAGGTCCCTCTGGGTTGTGGTATTCCGTGAGGAAGCATGGAAAGGTAAGAAGGTGAGTTATTCTTTTCTCAAAACCTTCGCCAGAAGCATTTTCACATGTATATTTTAAAAATAGAACTGTGCTTGATGCAAAATCAAAGAAATGTGTATTTGTTGGATATGGCATCGGATGAATTTGGTTATAGGCTTGAGATTTTGAAAAATCAAAATTGTGAGAAGTAGGGATGTCATATTCAATGAGAAAGTGTTGCATAAAGACCGCTATTGGCAAAGATGAGAAGAAAAGAAAATGATTATGCAAAGGTTAGATGATATTCCAAATAATGACGCTTTCGCTATTCCTCAAGGCCGGGAAAACAACAACAACAACAAATACTCACAAACCCTATTAGATGATCTTCAAGGATAAGTAGTAGACCCTCCAAAAAAGATTCTTCCTTGTATACTCATTTTGTTAACTCATGCTAAGGAACCTAATATTATGATGAAGCTATGCAGGGACACCAAGGTTCGGGGAGCATGGAATGGAAGAAGAAATGACCTTTGGTCAAAAACCATTCTTCTTGGGAATTATGCAAGTTGCTCCCGCAGTAAAAAGGCTTTCACTCAAACAAATGGATTTATAGGCTGAAAGAGGAGGATGAAGCGTAAGTATATCGCCGCATTAGCTGTAAAGGATTTGCAATGTAAAAAATGGCATTGATTTTGATAAGATTTTTCTTCATGTTAAAATGACTTCATTCGTATTGTTTTAAGTATTGTGGCTGTTAAAGATTTGCATTTAGAACAACTTGATGTTAAAACAGCCTTTCTCCATGGTGATTTGGAAGAGGAAATATATATGGAACAACCACAAGGATTTGAGGTCAAAGGTAAGGAGAAACTAGTGTGCAAATTGAAGAAAAGTTTATATGGCTTGAAGCAAGCACCTCGGCAATGGTAGTTAAAATTTGATAGTTTTATGGCTGAGCAAGGCTACATCAGGTGTAATTCTGACCATTGTGTTTATTTTAAGAGGTTGGATAATGACAACTACATTATTTTGTGTTTATATGTTGATGACATGCTTGTAGCAAGGTCTAACATGGATCACATAAGTGAGCTAAAACAATAGTTAGCAAAATTTTTTGCTATGAAGGATTTAGAGGCAGCAAAAAAAATTCTTGGTATGAAAATTTGTAGAGATAGGAAAAACAAAAAATTGTTTTTATCTTAGGCTAATTATGTTGAAAAGGTGTTGCAGCGATTTCATATGGAGAATGCAAAAGCTGTCAGCACACCTTTGCCTAGTCATGTTAAATTGACTAAGGATATGTGTCCAAAGACACAAGAGGAGGAGGAAAAAATGTCCAAGGTACCATATGCTTCAGTTGTAGGCAGTTTAATGTATGCCATGGTATGCATGAGACCGAATATTGCACATGCTTTAGGAGTTGTTAGAAGGTATTTGAGTCATCCTAGAGTTGAGCATTGGAATGCGGTAAAATGGATTCTAAGGTACTTGAGAGGTACATCAAATTGTTTATGTTTTGGGGCTCTAATACTGATTTAAAAGGCTATGTTGCCTCAGATTTGGCAGGGGATATAGATACCAGGTAGAGTACCACAGGTTATGTATTTACAATTGGTGGGACAGCAGTGAGTTGGATTTCTCGATTGCAAAAGGTGGTTGCTTTATCCACCATAGAGGCAGAGTATGTTGCTGCAACAGAGGTGGCAAAGGAGATGATATGGCTACAATTTTTCATGGATGAGTTGGGAAAACAATAGGATGGAAATTACTTATTTACAAACAGTCAGAGTGCTATACATCCTGCAAAGAATTTTGCCTTACATTCTAAAACAAAACACATACAATTGAGATATCATTTCATTCGGTCAGTGTTGGAGGATGGACAGGTCAAGCTGGACAAGATACATACAGATGTCAATCCAGTAGATATGTTTACGAAGGCGGTGACAAGGGAGAAGCTGAGCTCCTCTTTAGCTTCGGTTGGTCTTCAAGGTTGAATTCAAGTATAACAGAGCAGCAGGGTCCAAGGTACCTTTTTTCCAGTGGGAGCTGTTATTGCAGCAGTGTCATCCAAGATCAGTCTCCAAGTGGGAGATTGTGTTGGTATGGAGCCTGATTAGTCTCCAAATGGGAGATTGTTGGTATGTGGTGACTGATCATGCTATACTGTATAGCCCATGGTAGCTTGTTAAAAAGGGGTTCAGATGGGTATTACTATATGATGAAAAACGCAATTATTCACAAGATTGTAATAGGTTTTATACTGGATAATAAAAGTATTGGATGGCTGCGGTTTGGTGGATGTAGCCCGGATTGGGTGAACCACGTTAAATTCTCTGTGTTAAGATTTATTCTGTGTGTGTTTTAGTTTCTCTATTTATTATTTAAATCTGCATTTAATTGTTAGATATCTGCCATATTCTAACCCTAACATACTTGTTGGTTTCATTAGAGGGTTCCTTTGTCCTAATTGTAGGTCAAAGGGACTTTTAGTTGGGTGGGGTCAGATTCTGGAGAGCATGATCATCCATGGTACTAGATATGTGTAGGGTATGTGCATGCTTGCCCATCTATACCATGATTTGCATAAGGTGGTCTACCTTCGAGGGGCCAATTTGTCTTCAGGAGTTACATTACTTCAGGTGTAGGCATGGGAGCATATAGCAGTTACTCGTCCAATTGCAGATAGACAATGACCCACTATGAGGCCATACATTCATGCATATGCAGGTCCAATTGCTCAGCCTAGACTGGGAAAATTGGAGCATTGGAGGAGATCCCTTGATGATGTAGAGATAGTTACATGGAGGCCCTATCTTGATTGTGAGCACTGGCCGAAGGATGATACAAAGATGTCATATTTATTTTAGTCCATGTGTCTGATTGGTAGGAAACATTTCATCATTAAGAGATTTTTGGTGAGGAAGGTGCTTAGACAGTATGGCAAAGTACAGGGCATGCCCCAGGGTGCTGCACATTATGCATGACGTCAGATAGATGCCACCAAATGGGGACCTTGCTTATCATATGATGTTGTAGTGCAAGAGTACCAGGGTCTATAGGCCATTATTTGGGAGATTCATCCTAAGATCATCGAGGCTCCGATTACCGAGGAGTATGCATAGTACCTTGTTTTACATCCGTTCCCATGGATCTTCGTCCCAGATGAGCCGGTGTCGATACCAATGAGGAGGAGATGGCAGTTGTACATGAGCGCCGATGGAGGAGAGATGAGGGAGATGAGGGAGATGAGGAGGAGGAGGAGGAGGATGTGGAGAGCAGTGATGATGAGGAGGGAGATAGAGATGGAGACGAAGTTGGTGACGGATATGGGGATGGTGGAGGAGATGAGGGTGGAGGAGGCCTGGCGTTTAAGGTTAGAGACTTCACGGTGCTCCATAAGAGGTGATCATTGGTAGCTACAACAGAGCAACATGTGTAGATTGGAGTACCCTCCCAACAATAGCAAACCCAGATTGCAAGCCTACAGGTTCAGGTGCAGACATACAGGGGCAGTTGGCATAGGCTTAGGGGCTACTAGTCCAAACATAGGCACAGGCTCATGCATAGGCTCTCTCATAGGTACAGGCACATTTGACAGTTGCACAGGAACATATAGCCTCTCTGACAGCAGAGAGAGATGCAACTAGATAGACTGCAAAGCAAACACAAGGATTGGCTAATAGACTGCAAAGATTAGACGAGGGTACCTTCGTAGCTGATTGCATGAGAGAGGTTACCCATGTGGGTCGAGAGGCCGAGTATTATAGAGGGAAATACCATGATGTAGTTCCTGCAGAGCAAAGAGTTAGTTATGCTCAGTCTCAATTTGGTAGGACTCATTCCGGGACTACCAACAGGGGTGTGACACAACATCTTCCGAGAGATCCTAGAGATCCTGGTACTTCTGGTGGGGGAGGCACTGGTCCAAAGATGTCGACACCATCTGGGGCTAGTAGCACATAGCTCCATGATTGGATTCCCTGATGTATTTTGAGTCATGATGTATCCTTTGATTTTTGATTCACGACCATTTTGATGTTGTATCTCTTTATATTTCAAACATCATTGTATACTTGACATTATGATTTTTGAGATTTATAGGATATACAACAGATTTATCGATCTATATGTGTTCTATATGGTTCTATGATGGATGCCTATGATGGATGTATTTAAATTTCTTGTTCTATATGCCATGTGATTTTTTATATGATGATGTTATGTATGCAATTTATGATCATGATAACATGGTAGGATTTTATGATGTTAAATGTGATTATGCTTATAATGATGATGTATGGATGCATGGTGCCCATAGTATTTACATGGACTAATGGATGTATGATAATGTATATACATGAATGATATGATAATGCAACTATATGTATGATTTTGGATATGATGTTTCTATGATATATGACATGATGATGCAAATGTTTTACGATGCACTTTATTTTTGGTATTTCAAATGCAAATATATGATGTAATGAATGGATGAATGAATGATCAAATATGATGATGCTTCTAATGTATGATGTATGATATGATAACGTTAATGAAAATTCAACTATGTAGATGATTTGTTTTTGATATTTTTCTTATGCAACTATATGATGTGATGCACAAATTAAAAATATGATATGATAAATGCAAATATATGATCGAATGCATGAATGATTAAATGATATAATAATGCTTTCCAATGTATGCAATGCAAATTATTATACAACTACATGATAATGATAATGTTTTTGTTAATGTCAAGTATACTCAATCCATTAATGATAAAAGATGACATCGTTTTTGAATTCTCCACTTGTTTTGGAATAAACTACTCTATAGATGCAAAGCTAACATAAATGCAATCTAATTTAACCATGCAAATCTACATATGCCAAATTTTCATCTTAACAGTCCATTTATTGTGCTTTTTATCATCATTGATCCTTTAAAATGTTGAAAGTGAGTACAAGCATCAATCCAGTATAATTTAGACCAATGATGACCTGAGTACCACTTTTATGATTTTTGATATTGCAAGTTAACACAAGCATCTAGGTATAATTAAATTGAGATGTATTGAGCATTTCTTGCATAAACAGACAAGAATTAATCATTTTGCTATGTGAATTCAAAATTTCATCAGTGATACTTTGTAGAGCACGTCCCATTGTCATACTGTTGTTTGTCAATTTGATTAAGCTCAAAGTTTATTGCCCCCAATGAGTTTAGGATTTTTCCCCCAAGCTAGGGTGAGACACGACCACATATATATTAAGTTTCCAAGTTTTATATTGTTAAAATGTGTCTCTAAAACTAGAATGCAGTCTTGCACTAGCTATAATGTATTAGTTGAAAGCTCAATGACATAGTATTTTAATATTAGATTTTATAAAAATGTATTAGTTCATAGCACATTGCAAGAGTATTGTAAAATTTACTTATATATTAGATAGATGGCTTTTAAGACAGACCATTTGAATAAGTGGGGAGCACTTGGAAACTAGAGTAATTACCCATCATTGCGTAATTTATCCATCAATGACATCTCGTTGAGGCATTCCATCAAAGAGTTCATGTGCCTTGTGTACATTTCCACATTTTGCATGCATGTCTAATAGAGCATTTCGAACCATAATATTTGACAAAAATCCCCCATCTATTATGCTTTGATGGATGTTCATACCCTGCTCCAAAGCTCCCATTTTGGCATAGACAGGGAGGATGCTGGCATAGGTTGTGGAATTTGGCTTCATGCCTGCTAATTACATTTGCTTGAAAGTTTCTAAAGCATTTTCAACAAATCCATTTTGTGCATATCTTGCAATCATCGTATTCCATGAGATGGCATCTCTGAAACACTTCAATGCTCCCGACTATCTAAAAATCATGTGATCATCTCTTTGAGCACATCGTGTGATTTGGAGTCCAGATGCAATCTACTTGATTTTCCATTGGGAGGACTCTTGCGTGTCGCTGGGAGTCGCGTCAAAGTCCCACCGATAGCCCGAGTAGTTCTGAAGCAATCATCGGGAGGACTCTTGCGTGTCATTGGGAGTCATGTCAAAGTCCCACCGATAGCTCGAAAACACTCAAACTCATTGGCGAGAGAGGTGGAAATTGCTGGGAGTCATGTCAAAGTCCCACCGATAGCCTGACAACACTCAAACTCATCGGCGAGAGAGGTGGACATTGGCAGGAAAAAGATTGTGGTCCCTCTAATGGAACGAAAAACATTTCCGCTTCTTCTTGCCCTCCCTTACCCTTCCTACTCACTCTCGCGTTTGTCATTTTTATCCTTTGACGTTGGTGTTTTTCCTTGGTCTTTTGATTTGTTGGTTTTGTCATACTTGTTTGTTTTCTGTTTTTTATTTTATTTGTGTTGATGTTTAGGCATATGTTTATGTATATAAATTTGTATACGTCTATTTACATTCTTTTGTGCTTATTATGTTTTTGGTCATTTTTATTATTTTTTCACACTCACATACAAATATATATGCATGCATGTATGTATGTAGTTTTGTATGTTTGGGTGTTGGTTGGTTTGTATGCTTTTATATTTGTTGTGAATTTTTGATTTTTTGTTTTGGTTTATGTGTAGGTTTATGTTGCATACCCTTTTTCTTTTGTATTTTTTTTATTATTATTTGTTTTGTTTAATTTCTTTGTTGATTTTTATTTCCATTTTTAATTTGGTTATATTTTTGTGGTTTTTTATTTCTTCATTCTTTTATTTTTTACTTAGATTTTCTTTTATTTGTTTTTTGTTTATACGTATTTTTGGTCTTTTATGGGTATATTATATCCATATTTTTGTATTTAGGTGTGTTTGTTTTGTTTGTGCCTATAGTTTTAGGTAAGTGGTTCATTTTTTGCTTTTTTTTTTAATTGTTTTTGTTTAATATTCTTTTGTTTATTATATATTTAATTCATTGCATTTTTTGTAGGGCTTGTTGTAATATTTTGGGTTTGACTTTGTATGTGTTTGATTTGTTGCTTTTAGTTATTTGTTTTTATTTTGGTCCTCAAACCGTGTGTATCCTCTCCTTACCCCTCTTCCTTTTTAGCCTGTCTTAGTCTAAAATTTTACCATTTTTCTCTTCTTGCTCTCTAATCCTGATGATGGATCACAGAGTGTGATCTGAAACGTTGATGAAAAAAATTCTACACAATTGAATCCAAAAAATACACAACACTACAATATGGAATGTGGAAACTTGATATCATTAATAAGAAATGAACATCGGCAAGAGTTATTTGAAGTCCCCTCGATAAAGTAAAGTCCCCTCAATAGAATAATATGTAATAATATTTTGAGGGAGTATAATATTTCTTATAGGGATGTATTGTCTATGCATTGAAGGATATTCATATCTTGTTTCAAAGCTCCCATTTTGGCACAGGTAGGGAGGATGTTGGCAATGGTTGTGGAATTTGGCTTTACACCTATGGATTGTGTTCACTTGCAAGTTTTTAAAGCCTTTCCACCAAATTCATTTTGTGCATATCAATTGTAGATGTCCTTAAGCTATATGACAAAGGTGTATATACAATTTGAGATCAATTGATAAGCTGATCAGACCTGTAATGTTGATTTGATTTACATTTTACTTAAGATATAATTTCGTTACATTGCCGAATTTCATAGTTCAATAACTGGGATTCTCAATGATCTTGTATACCCAAAGTGTATGTGATAGAAAGAAATTAGGTAGTCATGTCGATTAGTTTGACAATTTGAATGATCTTGAGTTCATAAGTACATAGTGATAAGTTTTGACAAATAATATAATTTCTTGTTGCATTTATCACATAAACAAAGGCCTCTTTTGATTGTAGCAGAGGATGTAGAGAGTGAAGCATTAGCTACTTTGATCTTTGAAATTGATGATTTTTTTACTAAATTGATAATGTTTGAAGTTTCTTTTTCTTTCTTAAATTTTGAGTCTAATTAATAAGTTTAATGTTGTGTTGCAACTTGCAGGTGAGTATGTTCATATGATAAAGGCTAGCATTGTCGATCCTCTAAAAGTTATCAAAATTGCATTAGTTGATGTAGAAAGGTAAAACTATTTATCTTTATTATAATTAGTGGAACTTGCAACTACAATATCTGATAAAAATCTACTTCCAAATATGCTTTTGATGGATGTTATATCTAATTCTGATACATTCACTATATCTAGCACCTAAGTTTAGGGTGCCATGGTTGGAAAAGGAAAAGGAAATGTTTGAATTTTATCCTCTATATTATTTGACTTTTATGAGTTTTTGATGTGCAAATTTTGAAACCTTATTTTCAGGTTGCAACTCCAAATTGGAGAATTGAAAGGTGAATACCAGTGAGGAAGATTTTGGAGGAACCAAAACCAATAGCAGCGGGAAAGCTGTGGATTTGCAAGGGGATTAAATGGGTCAAGCCCCTATAGGAGGTTGCTGCCCTTCCAAAAGGACTGCAGTTAAGGAAGGGGAAAATAGTATAAGTATATGAAAATATGAGTATTCTATTTATATAGTAATGCGTAAGTTATTACAATGCCACTAAGACATGGCTGCAACCAATGAGATTTTGATT